>JASAUF010000644.1:7527500-7787500 GCA_030180095.1 Magnolia changhungtana | reverse complement strand
GAATGAGAAAAGGAGGTAGTTTGGATAATCACTTACCCAACCCAAGGGAGTGGGGAATCATTCACCCAATAAGGAATATCTTAGGATTCACTCATACAAGGGGATAGAGAATCACTCACCTAACAAGAGAGGAATTAATCAATTCACAAATTCAAATCTTTTAGAAAATAACTCAAGAATTGAATGCCTTTCCATTACAAAGTAGATATTTTTATAGATCGATTACAACTACCCCTCATAAATACATTAATAACAATATTGTGTTTTTAATGTATTACTACATATTTTCAAAACAAAGGAACAACTTCAAAATAATGCCAAATACATTCCTAATACATACTTCAATTTCAAACTCTTCCCTTTTTCTATGCATGCAACATAGTCCCATGCATCATGACTGCACTTGGGCTAAAATAATGGGCTGAATACCAAGGTCGAGCTTGATTGATGGATTAGGCTTTCCCCTTGAATTTTGGACATTGTTAGACCACTTGATTTGATCTGCACAAACTTTGTATTGAAGCAAGTTGTTTTTTATTTTATTTTTACATATGCATGTGCCTTTTCTTGCTTCCTTACCAGTAGTATTCCATTATCCAATTTAAATAGGCATGGCCTATGGTTCCCATGGACTTTTCATGGGCTAGTTGCTAGGGGGTTTGGCTCATTATTCTCATCATTCTAATATCCTTAATTGGTTTAGGTTCTTGATACACCTTTTTAATAGCCTATGGTTTTCATAACAATATGAACTTTTGAAACCAATTGTGATTGCTCCAAATCCTTTAAACTTATCTCGTCTTTCCCCTGTTCTATATTTTTATGGCAGTCCTTCAATGATAGTGGGAACTTTGCGATTATAAAACTAACTTGAAAAAAATCATGGATGTTATAGCTCTTTCTATTACTAGATTAATTGCAATTATTTGTATCTCATGTAATTAATCTGATATAGATTTGTCATTTGGCAACTTAAAATTGAAATACTAACTTAATATGTTTTGTTGTCAGCATCTTTGAGTATTTATTTCTTCACAAGCACATCCAAAATCTCAAATTCTTTACAGAAGAACAATGGATCTATTATAAATTCCAATACTCTTGTTGGCATTGTATTGGACATTTGAAAAAGAACAATGATTCACATTCATCAAGGAAAATATATATTAATCCATAATGGGACTCGTTGGATGACTCGTACTACTGCCAAGTGGAAATAGTTCAACTATTAAAATGCTTCCGCTGGATTGTGATGGCATTTTGAAAGGGGTTTTATAAAATGTATCAGCGATTAAACATCTTAGGAACCCAATAATCTTCTTATTGTAATAAGATGATATCTTTATCATATTACATACATCATACAATCTCCCTTTACCTAAAATCAGGACTAAAAGAAAAGGAAAGGTAGCTTCCTATGCATAAACCAACAATACAGGAACACTCCTACCCAGTCTGCAGGTGGTGTTGCCAGTTTGATTGGAGTGGTCCGAAGGCCAGTGGATCTAAAGGAGTAGAGGCTGCTGTCATATTGAGTCTATTATGGACTTGATGGCTGCAACATCATCCGGCCATTGCTTTCCCTGCTTCCAGATTTTGATGCAATGGAGCCTGGATCAGAGTGCCTCTGGCTGGATGTTGTTTTCAGAGTCTGTTGTGGATCCAAGTTGATTGTATTGTAATTTTTTGTTGATTCTGACCTGTGGAATTATATCATAGGTGAGGCCCGTTTGTTTTTGGTTGAGCCCACCTTAATGACTGTACATCATCCCAATCGATCAATAAAGTCACGGGTGATGTGCTTCCACCTTTATGTGGAAAAAGAAAAAAAAAAAAACTCTTAACCCAAAATTAAATATATCTAAAGCTTGTTAAGAAAAGAAATAAACTTATTTTATTTGGAAATCTCTTTCAACATCTTTACATAATTGTTGTGACCCAAGTCGTTTGTCTTAGTGAATTCTGACCCCAAGATACAAGTCCTTCATTGCATGCATTTCGACGACAACATCTTTCATCTCCATTTGCTCTCTAGGAGATTCCTCAGAACACAACACAACAATTCTGATCATTGAATTCAAGCAGTCATGTATTCTATTTCTTGTGTTGATATAATTTCCGTTGCCTTCAGTAACTTTGGCTTCTTCCAAGAGAAATGGATCTACAATCTCCAGTACTTGTTCAGGCAAGGCCAACTTAGCAAAATGATGAAGGCTAAGATTATCTTTAAACATGTCATCAGTTGGCCTATTATCACCAGTAGAAGAATTCAATAGCTATAAACATCTCCTTGTGTGGATAATTTACCGCCCATTGCATACTCGGTAATTTATATCTCTCACAAGAATGTAGGCAACCACTTATATACAAATAAAAATAGAGGTTGAATCCATTTAAACAAGTAATCAGCATTTCTGGTTTTCCTAAAGTTAGGAATTTCTAACATCAATCCATGTGCTATGAACTTTGACCGGATTGTGGGTACCCATTTCCCAATCTTATGATTAATGTTATTTTTAATTACTTGAGAAACTATTGGAATCTTACTCTCAGTGTAGCTATAGGAATATACTCTCACTTACGTCTAGGAATGTGCTATGGCTTAGGATTTTGAATTGTCTTATTTAAACATTTGCAATACTCATTCTAATTAGAAAAAAAAAAAAAAGGACTATTAGAGGATTTATCAGTGGTCCACATTCAACTTGCACGAGTGGCCTGCCTGATCGCCAGAAAGATCAGGAAAAGGCAATATACCAGCTAGAGCCCACTTAGAGAACATGCCTCCATCGTATGTGGAGTGCATGAACATGTGCCATTCAATAGGTTGGACCCACTATTAAAATACCAGACGAAGACAAGAGGAAGTTCCATTAATTAATTGGGCCACAAGTATGAGAAAATTTGGAAACTTAGAAGCTATATGTATGACTAATGTTTGATATTAGAGGTATCATGTAGCTGATGAATGTACATGGGTTTACTAATTCAACATGGAAGCATGATGTTAGCCCTGTGCTTGTTTGAAATGGGTCTCAGCAGATGGATGGCTCTGTTTTTATGAATGTGTATCACAATGCCATAATTTAATATTGTTGTACATGTGCTACCAAGAGAATCCATCCATTCATATGATAATCCATACATCTCTGGCAAGATAAATTTAATCTTTAATGTAAATTTTACAACTCAAACTTCCAACTCGACTTGTTCCGATCCTGAAGAAACCAACTCTCTCTGTTGTTCTTTTTTCTTTTTACCTTTTTCAGGCAAGCGCAGCAAAAAGATCCAATCCTTTGACAAAGGCATGGAGCTACCAAAATCAATCCATACATATCTGGTTAGATAAACTTAATGTTTTATGTAACTTTTACAACTTAAACTTCCAACTCAACTGATTCCAATCGTGACGAAACAAATAGCAGGCTGCCTCCCTCTGTTTTTTGGTTTTTTTTTTTTTTTATAATTGTTTAGGAGGCGCAAGGTTAAAAAAGAAAAAAGAAAACATGATACAAATAATCAGGGCTGTCAATGGGCTGGGCTCTGGCCTACCAAAATCAAAATTTTGAAACGGCCAGGCTCAAAACAATTGAAATTTTGGGCCAAAGCCAACCCCAGGCCCAGCTCATTGAAAGGCCTACTAAGCATCCCATACCTGCATTGTTCATAGCCAGCAAGCCCTAAATCTCATGCAGGAGCTCACCCCAACTATGGAACAAACGATTAGGCTTGCTCACAAGTATTCCTAGGCCATCTGCCACTAAATTTCCTTATCTAAAAGTGCCGGATTTCCTAAAATTTATAACAATTTTCAAATGGGAAACATCCCCCACCTAATACCAAATCTTCCATGGGTTGGTGCAAGGGGATTAGAAATGGCATTAAAAAAAATGGAATCTGATAACACAATAACATTCCTTAGCCCCAGGTCAATGCAATGCTAATTAATGTTGTCAAAGGATGCATGTGTTTCAGCCGCATTATTAGTGACCCTATCATAGAGGTTATGAAAGGCAAAGATAACTTAATCCATGTGATCTCTAATGATTCTACCCCTTCCATCCTTATCCGGATTCCCACAGGAGGATCCATTAACATTTAGTTTTATCCATCACTGTTCCGACTTAGCCCATTTTTATTTTGGCCTATCCCATCCCTGTTGGTATTCACAGTTTTATGTGTACCATCAATTACATCAAAGATTACTATGGTCTGATAATTCTAACCATCTTATTAGTTGTACATCAACATACATTTGAAAACATAGCAATGATTCACAATCGTCGGGCTAAAGAATTACTTACATCAATTAGATGAACCATTGGATCATACAAGTTCATTCATTTTTTTATTTTTATTTTTTGCCAAATCCATGTAGATTTCATCGGACAAATACCTCATCAAACTTATATCAAGTTGGTAGTCCAAATGCTCGACTAATTTCTTAACATTGTAAAGTTTTATTAAATTCATGATACAATATTCTCCCTTTGCCAAACATAAGATTTTTATTTTTTATTTTTAAATGAAAAAAAAAAAAAAAACATCTTCTCATATATTCAATATTCAATATCAATACAAATACACTCTTAACCTAAGTCTAAATAATATATCTAGAGCTTGTTTGGGGAAGGATACAACAAACTCATTTCATTTGGAAATCTTTCTCAAAATAACTACTAACAATAACTTAGTAATGCCTAAGGTAAGACAAACCTTCATCTAATATTTGTGACCTAACTTGTATGTCTCGGTGAATCACGATCTCGAGATACAAGTCCTTGATTTTGTGCATTTTAGCAACAACATCTCTCATTTGCATTCGTTTTCTTGGAGATTCTGCAGAGCACAACACACCAATTTTGACCATTGAAATCAAGCAGTCATGCATTCTATTTCTTGTATTGATTTGATTTTCATTGCCTTGAATAGCTTCAGCTTCTTCTAAGAGCAGTTGTGGATCAACAATCTCCATTACTCGTTCAGCCGAAGCCCGCTTAGCAAAATGATGAAGGCTTAGATTGTCCTTAAACACGTCATCAGTTGGCCCCTTTCCAGTGATCATCTCCAGTAGAAGGATTCCATAGCTGTAAACATCTCCTTGTGTAGATGCTTTTCCGCCCATCGCATACTCTGCAATTTATACAACTTAAGTTAGAATCTAAGTGACCATGGCTCACTGGAAGACAGTGAGTTTCAACACCGAGTTCATGGGTTCGAGTACACATGTGGTGCATGTGGTCAAAAAAGACCATTTGGATACAAATAATATCAAAAGTTAGAATTTTGAGAGAGAGAGAGAGAGAGAGAGAGAGAGGGAGAGAGGAAGTATTCTATTTAAACAAGTAATCTGCCTTTTTTCCTTTATTAAAGATCTGAATTCCTAACATCAATTGGTGTGTTATGAAGTTATTGTTGGGGGCCTTGCACAAAACCTTACGACCTAGCCCTCTAGAACAAACCAGAATTATGGATAATAAAGCAATGAAAACAATCAATGCATCAATCACACACCATACAAGAGATTTTTACGTGGAAAACCCTCAAAGAGGTAAAAACCACGGGACCTCGTCCAGATCAACAATTCACTATGAAGTAGAATGTTACAACCTTCTTCACTCACGCAAGAGTGGATAAACAATAAGAAAAATAAAGAAAACGGAGAGATCTCACCAATTACGAGGACATAGAAGCGCTGAGATATAGGTTGCACAGTAGATAACCTCTATGAGCATAATCTCCCTTCTATAAGCTTCCTCTCTCTTTTCATCTCTCTCTCACCTTTGATAGCCCTAAACCCTTTAGCAAATCTCTTGTAAAGCTTTAGAAAACCCTCTTGTCATACCTAGAAAGACCTAAGAACTCCTATTTATAGTTTTAGGAAACTCCCTTCCGCATCCCAATTGCGAAAGGACTTGCGACACGAAATCCTCGCAAAATCGCGGAACAAATCTGCGTAACCTCGACTGGTCGAACCAAGTCCACGACCAGTCGAGAGCCACCTTCGACCGGTCGAACACCTCCTTTGACTGGTCGAATACCCCGGAGAAAAATAGTCCATAGTCGCTGGACTTTGAGTCGTGCCACGACTCGTCTTCCACGACTGGTCGACCATAGCCTTCGACCGGTGGAGCGAGGCTCACGACCGGTCCACGACGGGTCAAAAAACCCATCAAATCTCCCTCTTTTTAACCCAGGAGGAATCCACCTTCTTCAAGCTAGCCAAGTTTCTACAAACCTCAAACTTGCCCTTGAGCAGAGCCTTGGTCATCATGTCTGACCCATTATCGTCCGTATGGACCTTCTCAAGCTGTAACACCTTTTGTTCTAAAGTATCCCTGATCCAGTGATACTGAATCTCTATGTGCTTCGACTTGGAATGCTGACCTAGATTCTTGCTCAAGTGTATAGCACTTTGACTATCGCAATAGACTACGTGCTCCTCCTGCTTTAGGCTAAGTTCCTGTAGGAACCTCTTCATCCAAAGCAACTCTTTACATGCTTCAGTGACTGCAATGTACTCGGCCTTTGTCGTCAACAATGCTACGACCTTCTGTAGCTTGCTCTGTCAAGAAATTGCTCCCCCTACAAATGTGAACATGAACCCTGATGTAGACTTCCTGCAGTCTATGTCACCTGTCATATCTGCATCTGTGTAGCCCTCTAACATAGGTTTACCATCACCATAGCATAGGCTCAACCTAGATGAGCCTCTTAGATACCGTTGTATCTATTTCACCGCTGCCCAATGTTCTTTGCCAGGATTGATAAGATATTGGCTGACAATATCAACTGCATATGCTATGTCTGGGCGTGTACACACCATAGCATACATCAAACTTCCTACAGCTGATATGTAGGGTATCTCTGCATCTCTTCCACCTCTGCCTTCGTCTTGGGACACTGCCTGTCGCTCAATCTGAAGTGACCATCTAGTGGAGTACTGACCGGCTTCGCTACATTCATATTGAACCGCTCTAGGACTTTCTCAATATAGTGCTCTTGTGACAGCCAAAGCTTCCTGCTGCTTCTATCTTATCTCTATTTTTAGGATCTGTCTAGCCGGGCCCAAGTCTTTCATCGCAAAAGACTTGCCCAACTCCTGTTTCAGCCTATCGATCTTCTTGATGTCTTTTCGCATGATGAGCATGTCATCAACATATAATAGCAAAATTAAGAAATCATCATCTGAGAATTTGCGCGTGAACACACAGTGGTCTGACTCCATTCTGTCATACCTATGTTTCAACATAAACGAGTCAAACTTCTTGTACCATTACCGTGGAGCTTGTTTCAGCCCATACAAGCTCTTCCTCAGCCTACACACTATATGCTCGCTGCCCTTGACTTCGAACCCCTCTGGTTGGTACATGTAGATCTCTTCTTCCAGGTCACCATGGAGAAAGGAAGTTGTAACATCTAACTACTCTATCTTCATATCCATGCTAGCTGTCAACCCAAGCAACACCCGTATGGATGTCATCTTCACCATTGGTGAGAATATCTCCTCAAAGTTTATGCCTTTCTTTTGACCAAAACCTTTCACTACAAGTCTGGCCTTGAACTTCATATGTGAATTCTTCTGCTCAACCTTCTTTCTGAACACCCACTTGTTACTCAAAGCTTTCTTGCCCTTAGGCAGTTTCACCATATCATAGGTATGTTTCTTATGCAAGGATTCCATCTACTCTTGCATAGCTTTCAACCACTCCCCCTTATGCTCGTCGGCTAGGGCCTCAGAATAATCTTCGCTCTCCCCATCGGTCCAAGATAATGTACTCATGTGGCGAGTACCTCTTGACGGCCGCCTCATCCTTAGATGACCTCCTCACCGTGGCTCAACAGGTGGATCAAGTGGGGGCTGCTCCCCTGGTCCATCTTTTGAAGGAACTCCCTCGTCCTCTGCACCTTGTTGTACTCCCCCGTCATCAGGCACTACGGGAGGAGTAACCGGATCATTTCCTCTAGCTCACCTGAACTAGCTAGGCTGGTTCTTCTCTGGCTTACTAATATCTTTTATACACTGATCTTCAAAGAAAACCACATCTCTACTCCTGACGAGCTTCCTCTCGATCGGATCCCACAATCTGTAACTGAATTTTTCATCACCATACCCTAAAAACACACACTGCCTGATCTTCATATCGAGCTTGGACCTCTCGTCCTTTGGTACGTGAACGGATGCCCTGCATCCAAACACCCTGAGATGACTGTACGATGCATCATGTCCAGTCCACACCTTCTCAGGTACTTCTCCATTCAATGGAGCTGATGGAGACCTGTTTATCAAATACACTGCCGTGTGCATTACTTTTCCCTAGAACGTCTTGGACAATTTTTCATGGGATAACATGCATCTAATTCTCTCAACAATGGTGCGATTCAATCACTCAGCTACACCATTATGCTGGGGGGTCTTGGGAATCGTCTGTTCATGCCGTATACCCAGGAACTTACAGTACTCATGAAAGTCGCTAATGTATTCACCACCATTGTCCGTGCGGATGCACTTCAATGGTCTACCTGTCTCTCTCTCGACCATAACATGAAACAATTTAAACACACCAAAGACCTCGTCCTTGGATTTCAAAGCATAAGCCCAAACCCTCCTAGATGCATCATCTATAAAAGTAACAAAATACAATGCCCCACGCAAGATTTTTATCCTTATAGGACCATAAACATCAGAATAAACCAAATCTAATGCATGCACTTTATTAACATGAGAAGCAGTTTTAACAAATGAAACTCTATGTTGTTTCCTTGATAAACAATCAAGACAGGTTTTGAGAGGTGTACCTGTCACGTCTAGAAGGAGCCACTTCCTCGCTAGTAGCTGAAGCCCTTTTTTACTCATGTGTCCTAGACGCCTGTGCCACATGTCAATAGCTGAATCTTCCGCTGCATTCAACCCACCCTTGCACATACTGACACTTGCCTTGTAAAGGATGCAACGCTTCTTTCCTCTGGCCACGATCAATGAACCCTTGATGAGCTTCCATCGCCCACCAGCAAACCGACTTTCATAGCCATCATCATCCAGCCTTCTCATCGACATCAAGTTGAGGCGAAGGTCCAGGATATGCCTCACATCCCTGAGAACCAATGTGCAGCCCACATCAGTTTTCACACAAATATCACCGACTCCCACGATTTTTGATACGCTAGAATTTCTCATTTTCACAGTCCCATAGTCACCTGACTTGTAGCTTGTGAAGGAGTCCCTATGTGGAGTCACGTGAAAAGAAGCTCTCGAGTCTATCACCCAGTCGGTGTCTTGACTCATAGCCGTGAGACATATATCATGATCTGCAGAAAGAATAATTACAACGTCGCTATTTGAAGCGACCGCAATGAAATCTGATTCATCTTCCTTCCCTTTTCCTTTCTTGCCGTTTTTCGTACCATGACATTCATGCTTGTAGTGGCCCTTCTTGCCACAATTCCAGCAATCAACATCTTTTCTGTTACTCGACTTGCCTCTTGATTTATCTCGGGCCTTCCCGCCCTTCCTATTCTTTCCTCTCCCCCGTTCCTGTGTCACAATGGCCTCTTGCTGAGTAGACCCCTGAGACTTCCTCCTTGTCTCCTCATTGAAGAGACAACTGGTTACATGTTTCATGGATATCTTTCCGTCTGGCGCGGAGTTACTTAGAGACACCACCAATGTCTCCCAATTGTCAGGCAATGAACTAAGCAAAAGTAAAGCCTGCAATTCATCATCCAGAACCATCTTCATAGAGGAGAGTTGGTTCACTATATTGCTGACCTCATTCATGTGCTCGGCCACAGAACCACCATCCTTGAACTTGAGATTCACAAGTCGCCTTATCAGAAAAATCTTATTACCATCTTCCTCTCATACAACCCTTGTAATTTCAGCCATAGGCTAGTGGCTGAGGTTTCCGTAGACACATGGTGGAACACTGAATCATCCAACCATTGTCTAACAAACCCTACCGCCTTTCGGTTCATCTTCTTCCAATCATCATCATTCATATCCTTGAATTTTGCTGATATGCCTAAAATTGGAGAATATAGGTCCTTGCAATAAAGCAAGTCCTCCATCTTAGCCTTCCATATGGTCCAGTTAGAACCATTGAGGCTAATCATCCTTAATGAGCCACCTTCCATAATTCAAAACTGATCTTACCCGTTCAATGAACTTAGCTCTGATACCACTTTGTTGGGGGCCTTGCACAAAACCTAAGGATCTAGCCCTCTAGAACAAACCAGAATTATGGATAATAAAGCAATGAAAACAATCAATGCATCAATCACACACCACACAAGAGATTTTTAAGTGGAAAACCCTCAAAGAGGTAAAAACCATGGGACCTCATCCAGATCAACAATCCACTATGAAGTAGAATGTTACAACCTTCTTCACTCACGCAGGAGTGGATAAACAATAAGAGAAACAAAGAAAACGAAGAGATATCACCGATTACAAGGACATAGAAGCGCTGAGATATAGGTTACATAGTAGATAACCTCCACGAGCATAATCTCCCTTTTATAAGCTTCCTCTCTCTCTTTTCATCTCTCTCACACCTTTGATAGCCCTAAACCCTTTAGCAAATCCCTTGTAAAGCTTTAGGAAACCCTCTTGTCATACCTAGAAAGCCCAGAACTCCTATTTATAGTTTTAGAAACTCCTTCCGCATCTCGGTTGCCATGAAAGGACTTGTGACACGAAATCACGCAAAATCGCGAACGACCACAGTAACTTCGACTGGTCGAACCGAGTCCACGACCGGTCGAGAGCCACCTTCGACCGGTCGAACACCTCCTTCGACTGGTCGAACACCCCGGAGAAAAATAGTCCACGGTCGTTGGACTTTGAGTCATGCCACGACTCGTCTTCCACGACTGGTCGACCACAGCCTTCGACCGGTCGAGGGAGGCTTACGACCGGTTGACGACAGGTCAGAAAACCCATCAGTTATATGTTCTTGTAAAGATGCTCTACATTGAATAAGGCTTTGTTACTCAAATGAAAGAACTTAGCTCCTCAATCATCAAGAGAATATATGAGTTGCTGTTATTTTTAATGTAATAAAAAAAATAAAGAGAGAAAAAAAAACCTAAAGCCATTAACAGAAAAGAAATCATCAAACCTTATTGTAGTGTGATTCATGTGGGGGGTGCAAGTGAGTATGTATACCACTTTGTATATCTAGATCTTAGAGAATCTTGCCAGGTGTGGATCCTTCAATAATAATAATAATATTAATAATAGGAAATAGATGAAATTGTTACCTGGAGCGATGTACCCAATAGATCCTTTCATCCCAACTGAGCTGCTATGAGCAACCTCTGATAAGAACCTGGCTAGCCCGAAATCACCCACATGAGCAATCATGTCATCATCAAGAAGAATGTTGCTTGGCTTTAAATCTTGATGAATGATTGATGTTTGGCAATGATTATGTAGATAATCCAGTGTAGAAGCCACATCTATTGCAATGTTTAGCCTTTGAGTAAACTTCAAGTTCCTTCTCAGCTGGTCATGGCCCTCCCCGTGCAACCACTTCTCTAGACTTCCATTGGACATGTACTCGTAAACTAGAGCTTTAAAATCATTGCCCTTAAAATCAATGCTCGAGCAACAAGTTAAGATCTTAACAAGATTCCGATGCCTAATGTTTCTCAAGGCATCACATTCGGCCATGAAGCTCCGCAGAGCTCCTAGTTGTTGAAGGTTGAAGACTTTCACTGCAACCATAGTCCCAACACGATCTAGAATCCCTTTATAGATGGCGCCAAAACCTCCAGTTCCGATCAAATTGGCAGGAGAGAACTCATCAGTTGCTTTAAAGAGTTCCGCATAAGACACGTTCATAAAAGGATCCTCCACAGAAGGCGCATCAAAAGGTTTCCTTCTTGACTTTCTTACCCGATAAAGAATGGTAAAGAAACATGATAATGAAATAAGACCCAGGACAGCACCAATTATTGAGAATTTGACTTTTGAAGCAAGAGCGATCTCCCTTTTCTTGGAAGCTTGGCTAGAGCATGGTGGCAATTGTAATTCATGAATAACCCCACAAAGCTTACTATTTTCGAGCACTGAAACTCGACTGGCATTTCCAAAGACCCCTAGTTTTGGTAATTCACCCTCGAAATTGTTGAAAGATAGATTTAGATACTCTAGAGCAAACTTCTCCAGATATCTTGGAATCTTCCCAGATAAGTTGTTGCGTGAAAGATCCAGGGATCGAAGGCCTTTTAGAGTACTAAATGTTGATGGAATTGATCCTTGAAAGAAGTTCCCATCCAACCCAAGATACTCTAGGCTGAGACAATTGCCTAGCCAGCTTGGAATTTCACCTGACAATTTGTTATTAGAAACATTGAATGTTCCAAGAGCTTTCAAGTAACTGGCTTCATGTGGCAGATTAGTGAAAAAGTTGTTTTGAGCTCGGAGATCAATCAGAGATGGAATGCTGAAAAGTTGTTTGGGTAAGGTACCGCTGAAGTTATTATTGAAGAGGTATATGAAGTTCAGTTTTATGCAATTACCAAGAGTTGTTGGTATGCTCCCTGATAGATTGTTTTCACGTAAAGTGAGTTGGTACAAGCTGGTGATGTTGCCCAAAGAAGGTGGAAATTTCCCTGATAATCCATTTGAATGCAAGTAAAGTACCTTCAACTTGTTAAGCTTCCCAACACCAATGGGAATTGTACCAGTCAGATGGTTATACTCCATACCCAGTACTGTTAAGCCAATAAGATTCTGAATCCCAGATGGGATGCTTCCGAATATCATATTACTTCCTAAAGATAGGAATGTCAGTTGGGTCGAAAGATTTGCTATGGAGTTGGGCAACGCACTGCTGAGACGATTTCTGCTCACGTCCACCCCTTGTAAGCTACTGCAATTGGTCAAAGAATCAAGAAAACTCAAGTCACGAGCTTTCCAAATTCCAAGTTGATTGCTGCCCAAAAATAACCTGTTGAGACCCTTGAGGCTTCCAAAATTCAGAGGCACAGATCCGCTAAAACTATTGGTATCAAGGTCAATAAGTAAAAGTCCGGAAGCATTGGATAATGAAACTGGTATGGGTCCTGTGAATTGGTTTCCTCCGGCATAGAGCCCTTGGAGATTAGGAAGAGTGAGGCCTATGTTAGGTGGAAGATTTCCATGCAATCTGTTAAATCCCACGGAAAAAATGACAATAGAGGAGAGATTGTAGAGCCGAGGCGGAATCGTACCTGACAGTTTATTTCTACTTATGCTAAGAAACGTTAAGCTCACCAACTGACAAAGGTCATCTGGGATGCTGGCCTCCAGACTATTTCTTGAGAGAGAAAGATGAGTGAGAGACGAAAGGTTTCCAAGTGAATGTGGGATGCTTCCTGAGCTCAGTCGGAATCCTCCCTTTGAGCTGATTCCCGGAAAGATCAAGAATTTGGAGTTTCAAACAGCCGGTCAGATTTGGTGGAATTTCTCCAGTGAATGTCACTACAAGAAAACTGGCCTTTACCGGCGGTCAAAACCGCCGGCAAAAGCCAAGAAAACCGCCGGTAAATCCTTTACCCGCGGTTAGCTAACAGCCGGTGAAGCCTCGGTCGGTAAAGGCTTTACTGGCGGTCAGGATTTTATTGACGATTGTGCTGAACGCCGCTAAATCGCCAGTTTTTGCTACACTGACAGAAAATAGGTCCAAAGCTACGGATAAAATCCGTAGCGAAATATAACTAGCCCCACAGTGCGACCATAGCCATAAAGCAAATATTTCTCATTAAAAAAAAAAAAAGTGAAATTGAAGACAAAAATCTGGCAGAAATGTACAGGAAACACAGATTGCAAAACAAAAATATAATGGATTCACTTACCGAAAGAGTAAAGCCATTAAATGGATTTTTTCCCTGCTTTTGAATCTGCTAATAGATTCCTAGCATTTCGAATATATGATGGAGAGTCTCTTGGCCTGTGCATACGATCCGATGCTCTTCTTTGCTTGCTGATGTAAAGATCTGAAAGCATAATTCCATCTACAAATACCTTGATCTTTCAGTGCTTCAACCGCTCCAATGCTAACAGCGACGATCCATGCTCTGCTAATCGAACTCATCTCTGTCCTGTGCTGCTGCTTCTTGGGTTTGAAAAGAAGCAAATTTTGGCAGTGAAAGATTATATAAACAGACAAGGAAAGATGGGAGGTTAATACTAAGATGACTTTGTCTATGCGTGTACCAATCTAAGATAAGAAAATTAATACTCATATATCTAAGTGCTATGCGTGTACCAATCTACACCTACGGCCATGGATCCAAAAGCGAAATAATTGGATAAATTAGAGCACACCTGAATCTCGACAGTAGAAAAACTCCCAATTTATTTCCCAAGAAATTATCTACACATTGTGTAGAGAGCTTGTAAGTCGAAACCAATTGTAAAAGTATAGCAGGGCACAAAGGAAACAACAGTAGGTAAATCCCAACCTGCACTATAAGCCTGATTGTTGAGAAGAATTAACAGTTTGGTCTCGTGAAAATCGTTTAGATATTAAATCCTAAGCAAACTTCTATTACTCATTTTCAAGCCCTCCATCTTCAGGGATGAACAGAACTTTAAAAAAAAAAAAAAAAGTGCCAAGTGAAGCAATTTAAGGAAGTGTATTGCTTTTGGTATTGTGATTAAACGCGATTTGATGGGCCATAGATGTAAGCAGAGCATTAACCTTCCCACTACGAACAGAGGAGGGCAACAGTGATTAGATCTTCTTAAGCAAAACACAAGTTTCATTCCTCAGTGGGGCACAGTAGGGTAATACAAATTTCTAGATATACGTTTCTTTTGAAACAGGTCCGCTTGAGGTGTGAAACAACTTCACTCTTATGCCAGAAGTTTTAGGCAACGTAGGTTACTTTATGGAAAGCTTTGTTCTTGCACCTTCGCTATATTGGCACATGTGGCTACATGTTGTTGTGCAAGGCTCCACTCATGTGTGGGCTTAACGAATCTCACCCAGAACTTGTGATTAGGTCTAAGAATCAGGTTGGTTGTAAACCAGGTGAGCCAAACTTATGTCAATGAAATGGGACGGTGAGCATTTAATCTATTTTTATATCCTATCAGATGATCACAGTTAGACTTAACTGAATTTTGTGCAGTAGAAGCTAGATTGTAGCTTGCATCTGATGGACAACTTTGATCATGCACCCAAGTGGACTCCCCAATGAAGCATCGCAGACCTCCTCTTAAGCCTACACACTAAAATAAAAGCTTCCACTTTGAATAAGCATACTAAATCCAAACATAGATAAGGTAATACAGTTCAAGCATTACAAAAACAGCATATTATATGGAAGTTTCAGTGCCAAACGCCGACAGTCTACACTTTCAGTGGAGAAAAGGCCACAAGAAAAATTGTCACAATGTGGCCAATGTACAAAAAGATGACTTTGTCCCTCTGCCAACAACATTTTTGCAAGCTCAATCTGGCAATCAACAATCAAGATAATGAAGCAATGAGAATGATATCAAAGTAGAACTTTTGAGAATGGTGCCTGAATCTTGATGATGGTTTAATGGAAAGCTAACATTGAGGGTTAATCTAATTAGCAAATCTCTGTCATTTGAGAGGATTTCTGCATATTGTTGATGTTCTCAATGAAGTGGTGTTTGGTTCTGTTGTGACATGGTGTTTGGTTTAAAACTAACTGCTTGCCTTTATCTCTACATATAAGACTGTTGATTTAGAGAGACTATGGGACCATTGAAACTCCATTAGTTTAAAGGTTTTTGTCTTTCCCTATGTTGTTGAAGATCTACTAGGTTCAGCATATATTTCATAGGCCAAAGGAAGAAAGAAAGAAAAGAAAGGAAATGGATTACTACCATCCGAAATAACACTACCATGAACATCAACATTAAGAGTCTAGAGAATATATAAGGAAAGAAAAGAAAGGAAATGGATTACTGTTTTTATCAAGTTTTAACCAAGGTAAGCTTCCATGTCAAATTAATGTGTATGATAACCATCAATCAATTTTCAGCCATGATCCACGTCAAATGTCTACTTTACACACACAACACAATTAGATAATGATATTCAGACAATCACTGTAAGAGTATCTCCAATTACAGCTACAAGAACATTTGTGTCTAGGTCCCATAAAGTGAGAACATCTTCTGCAGCACATGTCAGTGAACCTTGTTATGAAAGAGAGATTGATGCATAGATATGCCAAATTATATAATGTATATATGGAAATGCTTGTAAAAGGACCTAGGACCACCTTGACCATCATCATCATCATAGCAATCTACCAGCTATTTTGGCCAGTAGTAGAGATCTTTTTCTCCAACCATTTTAAAAACAGGAATTTTCATGATTGCAAAAGTTCTGTGAACAGCTGCCCACCTGACATCAACTGTTCTCCTTTACCCACACTTGGCACCCACTGGCACATCACCTCCAAGCAAAGCTTCCATTATATTATTACATACACACCACTGTAGTAGCAAATGATAGTATATTTTATCAAATGAG
The DNA here is from genome assembly GCA_030180095.1 of Magnolia changhungtana. NCBI lineage: Eukaryota > Viridiplantae > Streptophyta > Magnoliopsida > Magnoliales > Magnoliaceae > Magnolia > Magnolia changhungtana. The sequence continues at coordinate 7,770,995 of JASAUF010000644.1, read as the reverse complement.
CCTTGCTAAGCCAACACGCGTGTGCAATAAAATAAAGCTCATGTAAATGCCACACATGTGCCTGCATGGCATGATAGGTCCAAGAACAGGACACCACTATATTGATGCTCTAGACCAAGAATCAGGTTGATCCAGTGGTCAGGTGGGCCACAGTTTGCAAAACAAATGTATGACTCTGAAAAACTTGGCTGCAAGTTTTCTAACCCATCAACCCGTTTCCAATATTGGGGCTCACATGCTGAGTGGACCAGATCTTTTTTTTTTTTTTTTTTTCCGGAAAACGTGTAGAAAGCCGGACCAGCCTGATGCTGACATGTGTAGCGTGAACGTGAGCCTTATTGCACATGTGTTGGATTAGCAAAACTCTTTATCATATAATCGTAATGTTACCATGTGGGTTTCTACGGTCCCTGAGTCTGGCAACTCATGTCTATGTCAATGTTACATTGTTTGAAAGGTAGTCTCCACAGTCCAGACTCCGATGAAATTGTAGCAGACCAGGAGTTTGAACTAAATGGTGATCTTACAATGATGGTCAATGTTGCCCATGGGCTTAAAGAGGCATTGAGAATGGCAAGGATCAGGTTCCACAGATCCTCAAAGTCCAAATTCTCAGTATACAGGTACAACAGGAATTGAAGTTGTTGCCCAATGGGTACAATTCCCTATAAATCCTAAATAACTGAAAACTCTTTAGTGCCAAATCCAGCTAGATATTTATTTCAACGTCTCAAGGAAGGGGATCCCTTGTCGTCGCCGTTAGAAAGTTATCCAAGTATAACTTAATCAAGAAGGATGTTCCTTGTGAGCACATCATGATCATTTAAATGAATGCTTGATACACACAAAATTTTTAGAGGAAATGCTGCAAACCTGAAATAAATTTGAGTCCTTTATATCTGGCCACAACTCCTTCAAGGAAACAATCATCATGCATACTGGGTCTTGATACCTGTCCAAAGATAAAATAAGTAGGATAAGAAGAAGAAGTGAATGATTTGAGTCCTAGCTCATCTATTTTAGAGTGAAGCATTCCTTTATAAATGAATAGGAAAGCTGAACAAGGAAAATCATGGAGCATGCAAGAGGTAAAGACAAAAGCTATAAAAGGCTCGTGGATATTTCCCTAAGCCAACATTCAAGTTAAAGTATTCAGAGAAGAAATTCAAAGGTTTTATAACAATGTTTTGACAGAACACAAACAATGAGTGCAATGATAGAAATGTAGGCGTAGATATTGGTGCTGTCCATGTCAGTCTGCAACAAAAAAGGGGTCAATCTTCATTTGACAAATAGATAAATTTTAGAATCCAGATATAAAGAATAGAGAGAGAGATATTGTCAGACCATGGCTTTCTTTGAAAAGATGCTCCTGTAAGTGAAGGAGATGTTGGAAATCATAGCACTAATGAAGCCCGTCCAGTTGAATGAAAGCTCAGTTAGAGATGTCATTGACACACCTACAGTCTCCAAGCAAAATTTAGTCATTTTGAATGCAATAAAATTGCAATACACATAATACTTAGTACCAGTGTTTTAAAACCTAGACTCGACGGAACAGTTGGACCAGAACCGGCCACAAAACAGACTGGATTCACAAAAACCTTGGTCAATTAGTGTCCAAGTTTTTTTATTATTGATAATTGTAAAATCACCCAGCGGATTATGAACCTACAGCACTCACATAAGAACTAGGCATATCAGATAAATATCATCCAATATTTTAGGCATGATTTCTCATAATTTCATATGGTATAGCCCACCTGAAATCTCATAATCTCATAATTTCATCTACTTCCATGAAACAACAATTTTCATCTAGCGTAGAAAAGTGAATAAGATAACAATGATAAACAACTACAGTAGAAAGAAGTGCCAAAAAACTTCCACATAATAAGCAAAATGATGAATGCAAGTCATAGTATAGAAACTAACAAAAAGAAAACCAAATTGAGAAATGCGTCAAGCTATGCAACAATAACATATTCATTAAATACATTAGCTAGGAAAGCTCAGGGTTTTAGCCAGTTTACAACTTTCAGACAAATTATCAAACCATGTCACTAAAGCCCAAGTATTGGGTCATGAGTGAAGTCCATGCAGCTGTAAGCAAACAGAGAACAACAAAAGCTTCTGAGCTCCTTGATTCTGCAACAACCTGCATTTTAATGTAATTGCCACGAAAAAGCTCTTTTCTCAAGCACCATGAAAACATTAAATATGACAGATGGAGATTAAGTTATTATTAGGAATCCGATACCAACTTCAAAGATACGCCTGAGTAGGTATTGTCCTCTAAAGTTTCACATGGATATCCTTGATGAATATTCTGGAAAGGAAGCAAATCAGACTGTGGGCTTAGATCCTACTCAAGTTCCTCATCATCCATCTTCCAAATTTATTTGGTATTTTGTCTGTTCAAGGGCTATATAAGTCTTCAATGATTTATGCACTAAAGCACGATGATTAAGAAGCCTTTTTCTTTGCCAATTGAAATGAGGAGCTTTTATCGGTTACAAAATTAAAACTGAAACTTATAAGCAAAACACTTTATACTGCAGAATTTCAAATGCCAAGAATAATTAATTTCAGCAAATCATACCTCAATGTATTGAAGATCATAGCATTTTACACAGGACCCAAACAGAACAGCTTCTTCATATGTCCAATTACGATTGGCATCAACACGAATTTTTATGAGGTGCCCAACTTTCTGTCTAATTTCATGAACAACAGCAGCATCTTCAAAAGGATTTGCTTGACGGGCAACCTGTAGAGGAAGGATTACTCCATGGATAATTAAACTTTTCCTAATTGCTATTAAAAGTGTCATGGTGGGAAGTAAGAACATGCTGATCCCATCAAAGATCAACCACCAAATACAAAAACAAATGAAAGCTAATACAGTTTCAATGGAAGCTATGATGTATGCTTTAAAGACTGCATAAATTCACATCCCATGTTCAAGTACATTAAGAAGAATTATATTTATTGGATACTCAATCTGAAGTGTACTCGGGTTTTCATGGCCACTGACAATCCGTAGCAATAGAGAGAATCTTTCTTATCAAAAAGATTTTTTTTTTATTTTTTTATTTTTTTATTTTTTTATTTACACCAGTCTAAGCAGCTAACATACCTGACCACAAAGCATTTTGTGTCTATGTAGCAACTAACTTGGAAATAATGAATATCAGTGAGTTCAAAAGACAGGACTTATCCTTGAAAGGCAACAGTAGCAAGAAGAATTCTACAAAATGAAGATGTGCCTTGCAACTTTTCAGTTATAGAAATGTACACTATTGAAACCTTTCTGAATCTGACCATGATGTTTACATGGTGTTAAGAAATGTTTACATGTTTCTCAATCTACACAGACCATGTAAAAGGAGTGATTGTGAAAAAAGAATAAGAAAAACACTTGATTAGATGAGACCTGCCAAGAAGTTCAAAAGAAAAGAAAAAAAAGAAGTAAGTTTTTCACCTACTGTGCAAGTCCTATCTGATCAAAGTAAGCGTGCATATCAATTGACTCCCACAGCCTCTCATAGTCCTCTTCAACATAGATTTCATTCAAAGCCTCATTTACAACAGCTATGTTGTTGCTCTGGACTGCGATCATGTATGGCTTAACAAGAAGCAGATGACCAACCTGAAACCCACAAAGAAGGAATACATAACCAAAATGAATATGAACACAGCCTAAATCAGGCAATGCATCTAGCAACAAGAGGGAGAAACAAATGATTCCAAATGCAAAATTGATCAAATCCAAACGCTCTGCATCAGTAATCACAAACACACACCTTCCGCATTATGGATAATTTCTGCAAGCAAGTATTTCGAAATCAAATGAATGGATGCTACTCACGATTAAGATTTTCAATTCTAATAAATAAAAACGCAAAGTTCAATTCTAATAAAGGAACAGATTGACCAGTTTAAAGTATATTTCAAAAATTGGTATATAGAGAAAGATATTTCAATTAGTAATCATAAAAGAGAAAAAATAAAAATAAATAAATAATTACTGGTAGGAAAAAAAATATATCGTTGAACCTTACCCTCATATAGCGTGCCAGTAATCCAGGTTTTCTTTGACCACTACCTGCATTTTTAAGATAGATTTCCCAATCCAATCAGAGGTCACATGAGTCATGAAATAAAAATAAACAAAAAAGGTTGGCCATCCAATGAACATGTGTTTGATGCTGCTCAAGAATCATACACAAGAAACCCATGCAACCAATGCCATGTTTATTTTGAGTTCCATGTTTTAGTTTCCTACAACATACATCTTCTTCATCAGTGCTGTTTATCTTGCATTCTGACTAGTGGACTGTGAGATTCTCATCTAGTCTTAAACAAGGCTGATGCAGACATAACAGTGTCTACTGGATTCCACCATGATGTCTGCTGAAATCTACTCCATTCATCAGTTTTGCTGAATCAAGTTAGTACCAAAAATAAAAAATAAGACATTCAATGCGTAAATGGGCCACAAAATAGGAAACAGTGTGAAACACGGGCATGGTTTAACTACTAGTACTGTTTCTGTAGTGAGATTTATGTGTTGTATCCGTTGGGTCCATTTATTTAGTGAGATCATTCTAGTGGATGAGCCCAAAAATAAAACAAATCCAAAGCTCGAGTGAACTCCATTGCAAAAAACAGGAGGGACAGTGACACCCACTGCTGAAACTTTCCTAGGGCCCACCATGATGTTTATCTGAGATCTAACCTGTTCATAAGTTAGTATATGGAAGCCATTGATTTGACAGCCCTCCTCACATTTACTGTCTTCCCATAAAAACTCTCCCAAATGATAATTTGAACCCTGGCTACAACTGACTATTTTAAATATCAACAATGCTTTCAGTACAAACTTCTTGTAATGAGAAAAGAAGTCCAAATCTGAGTATCTGCATCAGTGTAACATAAACTTAAGGAATAACCTAACACTTAAAATGACAGACAGTGTTGGCTTACCTGTGCAAAGTGCTCGAAAATTCTCTAGAGCAATGACAAAAAACAAATAGAGATTAGGTGACATCCAAAAGCCATATGAGAAAGCACTGGAACAATCAACAAAATGGCAATGGGTTGCAACTTGCAAGGAAAACAAAATTGCAGAACACAATAAAATCCAAAAGGCCAGATATTAATCATGGTCAGAAGATGCAAATAACAGGCATCAAACACAACACGGAAGAGCAACATACAATCCAGAAAATAGCTGATGGAGCATCATTGAATGATACACATGCAAGCCCAAAATCAGAAATCTTCAGTTTACAGTCCGCATTAGCAGGGATATTTTTTAGAATAAGATAGATAGATAGATAGCTTTAGATGATATTGATGATGGTGATTCATTATGTTTCTTCTGAGATCTATGAGCATAACCTTCACAGATTGGGACTGTGTGGCTGACTCCGTCCACAATACCTGAAGGCAAAGAACAAACCAAGTAACATTCATTGAAACAAAGGGAATAGAAAAGTTGCTGCAGATGCAATAATGCAAAAGGCATTTAGAATAACTATAGTCCGAAGGCCCAGCATAAAGTAATTCACCATTTGGAAAGAAGGATCTGAGCTACTTCACACCAACAATTGAAGCAAAGTGACCAAAGAACACAAGTTATTTCAAAAAGAGATTAGGTAATACCACCCAGAAATGTGTATGGTGGGTGAAAGTGGCTACCTTAATCAGAGGAGCATTTTGTAACGATCACGTCCTCATCAGATTTAAACGAGACTGCAACTTCAATTAAGATTGGTGCTATTTTCTTGCACACCAAGGTCCGTAAAACTCTAGCAAAACTGTAGAATCAAAATTTGGGGGGATCATCATTTATTTATTTATTTATTTGTAATTTCAAGATTGCATGCATAAAATGGCCATTTCTAAGAACAAGGGGTCATGATTGGGATTGCTCATCTGTTGGAATATCAGGGTATGTTCATGCTTTCCCTATTAAAACCCACCAAATGTCAAGAATGGAGAGGAGTTACCAGGCATAGGATGAATCCCATTCTGTATGGGGGATAGTAAACACCAGGCATAGGTGAAAGCACATGCCAACCTTACCCATGGGCTGAGGGTCTGTGATGGAAGTTGGGAAGTTTCCTTCCAATCCAACCTACCAAATAGTCCCTTCCACTGATTGTGCCTATTGGCTGTGTTTGGTAAGCATCAAGGTATCAAATCCACCATTTGACCAGTAGACAGATTAACCTGCATTTTGTAGACATTGTAAGACAATACACCACAAACATCTGAGTTTATTAAAAAGTTGGAGGAAAACTGATATAAAATCCAACATGTCAATCAGCACTAACATGAGATGAGCTCATTTTTAGGTTTCTACCAAACAGGGCCTTACTATTTTAAAGGTATTTTAGTACATTTTATTTACTAATATAATTATACTTTGGCAGGATTTTAAATATCATTTTTTAAATGTCGAGTACCATGTTTGTCACCAACATGAAACTTCCCTGTTTGGTTCCTAATCTGTAAATTTAGGGCTCATTACTAGTTCATCCATGCCATTGATCTGATGCCGCCATCATGGATGAAATTTAAAAAAAAAAAAAAAAAAAAAAAAAAACTCTCTAATTAGAAGATCCTAACTACCAAATCTTTTTCTCCATTGAATGTAGACTGTTAGTGCATTTCATCAAATTCATCATCTGCAAGATCTCTTTTAAATGCCAGATCCTAGACCACCTGACTACCAATGATCATTGTTGTCATGTGCGATCGCATATGTGCATATCCACATGCAGATCGCATATGCGATCATGGCATATGCGATCTGGCACATATGCGATCACATATGTTGCATATGCGAAAATATGCGATTGTATATGCGATGTATGCAATCGCAAACAGCACATGCGATCTCATATTGGCCATGGCACATTGAATTTTTATTATTTTTTTATATTTTTTTATTTTTTTGCAAAAAAATAACATTTTGTCTATAAAAAGGCTTCCAAATCTCCTCCATTTGCAATATTATCACCCCAAAACTCTCTTACTCTATTTTTCTCTTATATTTCTTAATTACAAGTGGTCTTAATCTCCCTCTCTCTTGTATTTCCTACTTCCAAGTGATCTTAATTTCTCTCTCTCTCTCTCTCTCTCTCTCTCTCTCTCTCTACATTCCCTCTCTCTTGAAAGTTGGAAGATCAAGATTCAAGCACTTTTTAGTTTCAAGGAAGAGAGCTTGTTGATTTTCTACCATAATAAATAAATAGGTTGTTGATTTTGTTGTTACTTCTTGTCAACTATATTGTTAAATGTGGATGACTTGATGTTTAATTCATTGTTTAATTGATTTTATCTCTTTCAAATGTATTTTAAATATATAAAATTAGTTATCTATTAACTTAGAAAAGTTCTCCTCAATTTCTTATAATTTTTTTACAATTTTTTGAATTTTTCCCTAATACATATATATTTTTTAATTTTTCAAAAAAAAATAAAAAAATAGGCGATCGCACATGCACATAGGCATATGCGATCGCACATGATCGCATATGCAATTCGACAACATTGCCAATGATACTAGGTAGACAGATGCCAATTGAAAACAATATAAATTGAATTTATTGGGGAAACATACTAGACTATTTCATCCCATAACATCAGAAACAAAGGAAAACATGGCATTTTCAGATTAACAAGAGTTAAGGAAGCATTTCCATTCTTTATGAAGCAGATTGATGCTAATGTTGCATTGTACTCGACAATACACTGCATGAATTAAACATCCAAGGTGCTCAGCCAAGAGTCCAAATAACAATCTAGTACATATTGCAAGAAGGAATATTTTTGGAGCCATATTAGTCAAGGAAATGCTAAAGAAAATACATATGGATGTTGGACTTGGAAAACAACTAGTTGTTTTGTGGATTAGGCAGTATATTTGAAATTTTCACCATTCAAAAAAAAATATTTTTAAATTGCAATCAGGTCTGAAAATAAACATTTCATAAATAATAAAGACATAAATAAATAGAGGACAGATCCGCAACCAAGACATGGGCTTCCTTGTTAGCACACGTAACTTTCTACACCAAAGCCAAGCCAAGCCATTGCCGCTAGCATGAACATGAACCAGACCCATTGCCAAGCCAAGGCAAGGGGACCATAGTTCTGCCCAGGAACAAGTCCTTTGCCATCTATCTTTTCCATGGAGCAACTGCACCAGGCTATCTAAGGATGTGGGTCAGTCCTAGATCATCAAAGGTGGAACCAATGTTTAGGATCTTGAGGAAGGCCTTGAACTATGACTTACTTCCAATGAGATCAAAGTAGGCGGGATCTATGCCATGCCCATGACTAAACGAATGGAAGATCTAGGCCTCTGATTTAAGGTTAACAAGGTTAACACCTGAAACTGATACAAGATGTAAAAATTATCAACAAAGTTCTATGTAATATTCCATGGTGAGAGTGGAATTCCTTAACCATAGGATTTGAAGGTCCATAGGCTATAGGGCATAGAATTGCCAATTTATCATAGAAGAACACAAATTGGAAACAACCGAAAGAAGCTACAACATTAGCCATTGGAGCAAGTCCAAAGACCATTTACATGATTGTGGTTTTATTTTTAATTACTTATTAGAGACCACGCTTATAAGTTGTTGGTTTTATTTTTAATCCCTACCAAAAGAATTGATCTCTAATACATAATTATAATTGAATAAGATCTCTAATACATAATCACGATTGAATAAAATGAGATAAACACATCTTTAAGTGGCAACCAAACAGGCCCTTAGAAACTGGAATACAAAGTCTAAGAAAATGTATAAAGCCATGGATAAACCAAACAGGCCCTTAAAACACTCAATGCGGATTTTGAGAGCCAATTTTAACTATGCCAACAAACACACCTCATTTTGTTGCCACTATAAAAATTTGTTCCATAGAACTGCTCCAATCTCTTTAGCTTTATTTGAATATCAGCAGTGTTCATAGGAAGGGACCATAGCAAAAAAACTCCTCAGGATTTAAACGACCTCCCTCAAACATGTAAACTGTTTGACACTCTCGTTGTACAAGTATGTAAAGTATGTAAAAGATGTGAGAGAGAGAGAAGGTTGTTTTCTTGCTTTGGTTCAGATTCTGTTACAGTTTATATAGAAAGTAGAGACTACATAGATGTTACACATATGTTTAATTTCATGATAGAGCAATCCTATTGGATAAGTTAATTAGATGCCACACAAATGGTGGGCCTCGTGCCGAACCTTGTAAAACAGCCTATCCTCTTAAATGAAACTAATAAAAGAAAATGTGATTTGAAAGACATGGTGTAAATTAACTGTGTTAAAAATAAAATAAAATAAAATAATAATAATAATAAAGCCATGATAGAGTCAATTGCCTTAAGAAAATGGCCTCCAGAAAGGTTTTTAAAGAAAAAAACTAGTGATTGAAAGTAAAAAAAAAATTAAAATTAAAAATTAAATCAACATGACACTAAACATTTCACTTCATGTTCCGAAAATACACAATGTCAGTTCTTTCTAACAGCCATTTACTTTCACTTAATATTCACTGGTAGTTTCAATGTGGCTAGTAGTGAATGTGATAATATCAAATCTGTAGCTCTTCTGTGGTGAACCTAGTCCTGTGAATGAGTCCAAAATATCCATCTTAATGTCTTCAAGGAAATTTTCGTATCCATTTTGACATAAGATAGAAACCCTACCAGAACATTTGTAAGCAGTATCAATCCCTTTGATGGGGTCATGTTCCTTTGTGCCAGATTTTAAGTTTCTTGTAATCCTCTTTTGCAAATTTGTCGCATCTGTTTATTGAGGAAATTTAGGTAATGAGAATAAGAATGAGTAGTGTCCTGATGGGCCAACTTAGTAAAGGTGGATGTGGGGCAGCCCTTTGATTAATGGCCTACATTTTAGGCTGTTAAAAAAAGAAAAGGGAAAATGATTAAAAATCTGAAGTGTAGGCGAAAGATTTAATATCAGAACTTCTAACAGTCAAGTGTCCAGACTGTTCATTAATCAGAGCGTAGTTCTGTCCAACAGGACATGTTTGTGTCCAGACTGTTCATCAAACAAAGCGTATTTCTGTCCAACAGCTTATACATATAGTTAAGAGTGTTCAGTGCCACTTACAAAAACTTAATCTACTCAAACTTTCCAATGTATTCGCAAACCATTCCAATTAAATCAATCAAGTTCAATAGCATTTGAAGGAAAAGCAGAAGTAAAACCTACGACAATTAAGCAAAGGAAGTTGATCACAAGATCAATGTTCAATGTATCAAATGTATACTAAACAGAAGTTCTATGCAAGTACCTGCCACATGGGAAATTCTTGCGCCAATCTCCTAGCAAAGGATCCTGAAGAAATCAAGCATCAGCACTAGTGAGCACCAAGAAGAAATTCAAAGATACATTACAGGTAATGATGATGTAAAAAGAAAAAAACGACGCATGGGATGAGAAACAGAGTTCACCAAGGGCTGGAAATCCATGAGGGATTCTGGGCTATTAGTACATTCAAATCAATTTTACAGTCCAAATCCAGGCCCAAGGTGGGCCACTTGCCCTACGCATACACTCTCACTGCATCACAGCCCTTGATGAAATAGACATTCTAACTTGTAAATTACAGCCTCTCACTCACATATACACAAATGGATACAAACTCATACGATTCCATGACTCTCATTTACATGGACTGAAGGAAACACTCAGCATTCTGATCTACTCCTACTCAACCTTCTTCTCAAAGACTCACCCAACGTAGAAGAAGAAGAAGATGATGATGAAGAAAAATCTTTCGATGTTTGGGCTTCATACCTTGAATCCATCAGCATCTCGATAGCAATTTCAGGTGGCGAATTACCATCTGATCCATGTGCCACTGCCGATACAACCGATGTCTGTGATGGCTCTCGTCCCAGCAATTAGTAGGTTTTGAGAGAGAGAGAGAGAGAGAGAGAGAGAGAACAGAGAGGGAGGGAGATGGAGAGGGAGAGCGTGCAAGAGGGAGAGGGAGGGAGAGCGAGAGGGAGAGCTTGAGGGAGTGGAAAGGGAGAGGGAGAGGGAGAGGGAGAGGGAAAGGCACAGAGAGACCGAGAGGCGGAAATGAAATTAGGGCTGCGGAATATTTTTTTTTATAAGGGCCCTTTTCCAGCAGCCCTTAAAACTAGCCGCGGGCAAAGGTTAGCCCCATCAGTCGGCTATGGTTGTTTTTCTTGTAGTGTGTGTTATTGGTCAGAACGAGATACCTCAAGCGGAACAACCGGCCAATCTCTTCAGGAATCGTCCCATATAAGCTATTGGCTGAGAGATGGATGATCCTGAGAAAGGTGAGATTTGCTATGTAGGGAGATATGGGCCCCACCAATTTCTGGGCAGTGAGGTTCAAGGCCATGACCCTTTGAGGATGCCGGGGACCACCGCAAGTGACACCTTGCCAGTGGCAGAAGTGGAGAGTATGGTTCCATGAGCTCAAAGAATGGAGAGGATCGTCGGTTATTAGATGTTTGAATTTCAGCAAAGCAAGGAGATCTGTTTCGTTGGAAAAGTGAGCGGCAGATCCAAAGAAACATGGAACGTGAATGGAAGAGAGAGAGAAATGACCAAATTGCCCATAAGCTCATACGTGAGAGCTCCATTATGGAGTTTGTGAATGCAGGAAAGGAAAAGTGAGGAGACATATATGGCATGGATTCTCCCATATATACAGAGAAGGGCGACTTCTCGTTCGTTGATGATTTTTTTTTTTTTTGGTGGGCCCAGTTTTCGGCTTATTTTTGGGAATAAATTTTTCTTTTCATAAACCGTCTCTACTTTGGTATATCGACTGCAAAGCAGTTGGTCTTAAACTAGTTCTCAAAAACACAAACCTTGTTATTTACATATGCAGACCTGCCACCACACCTTTCGACTAAAGTTAAAACATCACTATTAAGTAAGAAAATGACATCTGGCTTCTAAAAAAAGAAAAAAAAAACAATAAGAAAATGACAAATTTGTCTTCCTTTAATGGCCTTTTGAATGCCTGTAAAGTCTTTAAGCTGTAAATGAATTAAAAATAATCTAATAACAAGGGTTAGTTGGATGTATGTATTTATCTAGAAAGGCTTTACAAGTTGTAAACATATTACAGCTTTTAGATGGCATCTTATACCCGATAAAAACCCATGTTTTATATTTCACGTAAAGTCTGTACGGGTAAAAATGCATTACACATGTTATAAAACAATGGTTAATATACACTCATGATATGTATATGATATATCAAATCAATTCATCATGTACTTCCCTTAATGCTCTCCTGTGACCTTAAAAAACAATTTCTCTATTATTAAATGGACCAGATGAGGAAAGTATGCATGGGGCATCCATCATTAAAAACTTCTACATTGCATTCGGGGCCACTATGATGGGTGGAAGACATCCTATCCATTTAGTGTCCGTGTGATTTAATGCTCTCTTAGAGCCCTAAAAAAGTCAAGTCCTTAAATGATTTGCATATTTTGGAAGGTTCATCACCCAAGTTTTATTGTATGATCATCTACTTTATTCATGGTAAACACTTTGCCAGCTACCCAAATACACAATATGTTCAGTTTACATTATCACTTAAAAGTTATATAGAATAGCATGTAAACTAATTACACCTGAAAAATAAGTCCAGGGACAGAACCAATGCCCTATCTCCTTTTGTTCGAAAAGTATGCCCCATCTCCACCCTATGGGAATGAAGTTGCCTTGAGAAGATATTGGCCAACGGTATCCTAGCAGGATGCATAAAAACTAGCAGGGAAACCGTCCAGGCCAGGAGCTTCATCCTTAGGCATAGTTAGGACTGCCTAATATACTTCAAGAATGGAAGGAGGGGCTAATAGGCGGTCATGAACCTCGTGGGAAGCTAAACATGGGACGACATCCAGTACTAGGGAAGGATCCAAGTCCGATCTGTCTGCCTTGTAAACTGATTGGAAATATTCTGACGCCGCAAGCTTGATTTGAGATACTTCATCCAACCTAAGTCCAGACTCGAGTTCTATACTATGAATGATTGATTTCCTTTGGCGTTCCATCGCTGAGGAGTGAAAATACCGGGTTTTACTATCTCCCTCCTGCAGCCAGCTGGCCCTAGATTTATGTTTCTAAAATATTTCCTCTGCAATGCGCAACCATAGGAGGGATTTTGATCTCCTTAAGTTTTTGGATTACATGCTAAAGTGTGCTGGGAAAAGGGGTGAACGGTAGATATGCAAAACATAATCAGGCCCGTAGTAATGGTAACAGCTAATCTGCTCCCTTCAGGGCAGGAACCAAAAGTTCCGGGCGTTCCAAAACTCCAATCGGCCATCACAAGGGCGAGGACGGTACATGAACATCCACTTTTGAAACCTTAATGGGACCACTGTGATGTTTATACCCCCATCGGCCCCACCATGAGTAGAAGCGAATTGCATGGTGTTCCCGCACCGAAAGCGGATTGACTGGTGTATCACACACCATCGATCTAGCTGGTGTGGGTACGTGTCGTGCGAAGAAGAGCGCTGACGCTCCTCGGCTCCCAGTTGTCCTAACGGTTCAAAGGAGATCAAAGTTATACCACCCAAAATGATGTATTAATTATATCTACACCATTCATCCATTTTTTTAAGATCATTTTAGAGCATGAGACAAAAAATGAATCATAACCAAAGCCCAAGAGGACCACACCACAAATAAGCAGCGGTGATAATGATTTTCACCATTAAAACATTCATAGGCCCACCGTGATGTTTATTTTTATACCATCTTTTCATAAGGTCACAAAGACATATATGAGAGGAGAAACAAGTATTATATTGATCCAAAACTTCTATACCCGCAAAAGATTTCAATGGTAGACATTCAATCCTCCACTGCTTTTTGTAGTGTGGCTCACTTAGTCTTTATATCTGTCTTATTTTTCGGTTACAGCATTACGACGAGATCTCCAAATGGATGGACGGTTTGGATATAACATATACCTCATGATGTGACCCACAGAACTTGCTGACGCCAATACACCAGCTAGATAGCTGGTGTGTGGTACACCAGCCAATCCGCTTCCTCCACCACCAACCCTTGTGGCATGTTGACCCGGCAATATTCTGCAGCCAACCATGATGTATGCGTTATATCCACGCGGTTCATCCATTCTAGGTGACTATTTTAGGGCCTGTTTGGCCGGGCGAATCTCATGGGATTATGAGGGATGGGATGGATTTTAAGGTACTGATGATGGTGCCAGTGGATTGGTTTAAGATCCATGGGATTGCTGTATCGGGGGACAAGTTCACTGGGTCTATTTGGCTCGCCCAGCATATCTCAGGATTTTACCATCCAATCCGTCCAATCAAGGGATGGGATCAATTTTAAGGTAATGATGGCGGTGTCAGTGGATTGTTTTAAGATCAATGGGATTGCTTGTATCTCAGGACAAGTTCACCGGATCTGTTTGGCTCGTCATGCATATCTCGGGATATTGCGATCCCATCCCTCCTAATAGTGATCGGTCCAGCCAAACAAGCCCAGGGTATGAAAGCACCATGAGGCATATCCAAATCTTAAGTGAGACACACCAAAGAAAACAGTGGGGCAAGGACGTCCATGGTTGAAACCTTCCTAAGGCATACCTTGATGTCTTAATTTCGTGAGCAATAGGGGTCTGTTGATGCCGTGGAGCAGAGGTCAATGCTATTAACAGGTGCTCGAACCCATCAAAAATTCAATAAAAATCATGTTGATTGCTGCAACGAGTCCAAAACGCTACTATGTGCATGGTAAGGTTCTGATAGACTCAGCCCACCGATCTTTCGAAAATGCACCTTCCTCTGTTTTTCATGTGCCATTGGTTAACAGTCTAAGATGGTCCAGTGTTAAAGATATTGGAGGCAGCCATACCCATGTATCTCGTAGAATCAATAGTTTAGATTATCAAACATGAGGCTAGCTAGATCCAATAGATTCAGCCCACATGGATCCTGGAAACCTCTTTGTTTTTAACTGGTGCCAATTGAAGATGTCTTTGGGCGGTGCTACATAATTGACAAATGAAGACGGTCCTGCCAATTGCTAGATTTAAAATTTTAGGTATTTTGGATTCATGTGCTTGGATGATCTTGACATTGTCTATTGTAATCTTTCAAAAACAAAATGTCATTTAGGCCTGTTTGATTGTCCACATCCCACAAGACTCATCTGGCCGGCAGGTTTCATAAATTTGGAGTGCTGCACATGTATGACCTGAGCACGGTCTACCATATTCTGTCAAATCAAGATATTGTTCTTGTGTATTAGATTAGGTCTACTAACACCCGGCCCATTAAATAAAAGGATCAGCCTCTCTGGACAATGCATCAGCTATTTTGAACTTGCTATTTTTAACCTGTCCCAATTTGGAATTGACCTAAATTTTAATGGGTTGTGTCTAGGTCTACAATTTCAACTTGATTTTTGATTTTTGAAAATCGAGTGTTAATAATGTATAAATTGAATACTTTAAAATCGCACTATTTTTTATTAGTATTTTTTTTCATTTAGATCACATTTAGATACATTTGTGAAGGTAACATTCATAAGAATAAAATCGACTGTATTGATTATTTCATCAGATTAATAGAATTCAATAAATAATCAAATATCTTCTCAATGGAAGTTTATTACATTTATCGAGTTCACAGCGAAAGTATAAAACTAATTCATAAAACTATCTTCTGATTCTTTCAGTATAATCTTTTATAAGGAGACGGTCTTCTAAGTCTTCAATCTATACATCACCTGCATCATCTGTATAGTTGAAGAGGGTCAACGCCCTACTCATATTGATGATTATCCTTTAAGATTAACAATGATTCAAGAGATTCATAAAAGTAACGTAAGAGTTCTGATACGTCACAACCCTTACCTCATGACAACCACGACCCTTACCACATTACAACCATGACCCTTACCGCATTACACTGACTTGGTGACATGCCCATACATGCGCACGACTATGGCGTGACTTGCACATAAGATCCTTACCGTCTATTAAAGTTAGAAAAGTAACGTGTTCATTCGTACCAAAACTATCCTGGTGTTTTTCAAATATGAGATGACTATTGATAAACTGCAAGAGCAGAAAATGCAGACTATATGGGTCGTGGTTGTCATGTTATACGGGTCATGATTGTCATATTATATGAATCGTGGTTGTCATGCTATATGTGTCGTAGTTGTCAGATGGGTCCCATATGGGTCGCGGTTTGCATGAGTCATAATTGTCATGTTATATGGGTCGTAGTTGTCATGTTGCCTGGATCGTGGTTGTGGTTTTCAACGTGTTCACTTCCTTTTCTACAAAACCAATGGTCCCGTAACTTAAGCCCCACAATGGGGTGATCTAATCCATCCACCTTGTCAGCTAGCTCGCTATGGGCCCAAAAAGTCTAAACTTGGATAGTATCCACTTCTATCCACCTTGTCGACTGATATTTGAGCTTTTTCCCTAAAATGACACGACAAAAAGGATGGGTAGCATGGATTATGGACGACATGGATGCCTTACATATAAAATGACACGGTATGGATTATGGACGGCATGGATGCCTTACCCCTTAAATGACATGACAAAAAGGATGTGCGGCATGGATTATGGACGACATGGATGAAACACATACATCATGGTGGGGCCCACAGAGCACCGAGCACCAGCCATTGGCTGGTGGCAGGGGGGAGTAACCAATCCATCACTTTCTCGGGAGAGAAGTCAATCCATCACTCTAAGACCATATGACTTCTGAACCAAGGACAAGGGGATTTTCATCTGAAATAATATCCAAAGCTTGTTAGAAGGCCACTCTTAGGATATTTGAAAGGTTGAATCTTATTAGGTAATTTGACCAAACTTTGAAGTCAATGTGATCAAAATTCCTATTTTCAATATAGATTTGGTCAAATAGGGAATGCTGAAAAGTGGTCTGGGTATAAGGTACCACTCAAGTTATTATTTTGGAGGTATATAAATTGCAATGTGCAATTTCCAAGAATTGAAGGTATGGTTTCCCATAGGCTGTTTCCAAACAGATCGAGTAAGTAAAATTGGGTGATATTGCCCAAGGAAGAAGGAATTTCCCCATATAAATCATTTCAACCAAAGGAAAGTCGTCCCACTTTGTTAAGCCTCCCAACACCAATAGGAATGGTACCTGTAAGAGAGTTGTATTCCATTGTCAGTGTTGTTAAGACGACAAGATTCTGAATCCCAGATAGTATGCTTCCGAATATCCTATTACTCCCTGGCCATAGTATTCTCAGCTGGGTTGAAAGATTAGTCATGGAGTAAGGCAATGAACCGCTGAGACGATTATTGCCTACGTCTAAGTCTTGTAATCTACTATAAGTGGTCAAAGAATCAAGAAAAGTCAAGTCATTAGATTTCCCAATTCCAATTAGATTGCCCCCCAAATATAACTTGGAAAGAACCTTGAGGCTTCCAAAATTTATAGGCACGGACCTGCTAAAACTGTTGTTAACAAAAAATGGAAAAGAACACGGGAATGATGCTTGAACATGCCTTAGAGTCTAATCTGACTCTAAATGAACAAAGAGGTGGCCATACACATCGTGGGGGTCATGGCACTAACAATCATGCAAGAGGAAGAGGGTGTAGATATAATCCAAGCAATCCACAAAATCAACAAAATTTTACCAATTTCCATGGTAAAGGAAATGGTAGAGGCCGATCCACACGAGGTTGTGAAAATATAAAAAATATTCAGTGCCGAAATTGCAATAAGTTCGACCATTATGCATTAGATTGTTGGAGCAAGCCAGTGGATCAAGATGAACGATCCAACTATGTCAAAGCATCAAATCATGAAGAGAAAAAAACCACACTCTTCCTTGCACAAGAGAAAGGCTGTGATCAATCAGATGTGTGGTATCTTGACACGAGTGCAAGCAATCACACGTGCAAGCTCTTTATGGAACTCATAAAATGAGTTCATGGCGATGTGACATTTAGAGACTCATAAAAAACTCTAGTGAAAGGTAAGGGTAAAATAAAAATTTATCAGAAAAATGGTAAGCCACAATTCATCTCTAATGTATATTACGTACCCAACATGAAAAGTAATATCCTTAGCATCGGCCAACTCCTTGAAAAGGGATATGCGATACACATGGAAAACTTAGTTATGTCATTAACAAATGCATGTGGTAGACATGTGTCACGGGTCCGAATGACAAAAAATCGAATGTTCCCACTCCATATAAACATAAGCCTCGAGCAGTGTCTTTATGGATGTGCCAATAATGAATCATGGAAGTGACATCTTTGTTTTGGTCATTTGAACTTTAATGGCTTTAAGCTCATGTCCTCGTCGGGCATCGTGCATGGCTTGCCTACTATTGAAGTTCCAGAACATGTGTATAAGGTGTACACACTTGGCAAGCAACAAAGGAGCTCCTTCCCAGTTGGAGTATCCCGAAAAGCAAAGGAACCATTGCAGTTGGTCCATGCCGACATCTGTAGACCATTTGAAACACCCTCTATTGGAGGTAATAAATACTTTACTACATTCATTGATAATTTTAGCGGAAAGCTATGGGTGTATTGTATAAAAGAAAATTTTATTGCTTTTACTATATTCAAGAATTTTAAAGCTCATGTTGAAATTAAAAGTGGCTTCAAAATTAAAGTTCTCAGATCTGACAGAGGTGGTGAGTACACCTCAAATGTTTTTCGAGAATATTGTTGCGAACATGGCACTAAGTAACAAGACACTGCAACTTACACGCCACAACAGAATAGCTTTACAGAACGGAAGAACTGCACCATCCTCGACATAACGAGGACCATGTTGAAGGAGAAAGGCCTACCAAAGAGCTTCTGGGGAGAGGCAGTTGCATGTACTGCATATCTGCTCAATCGGTGTCCGACCAAGAGCGTTAGGTTTATGACACCACAGGAGACATGGAGTGGCTACAAGCCAGGCGTGACGCACCTTAAAATCTTTGGTGTGTTTCCTACATTCAAGTTCCAGAAGCAAGAAGGAAGAAACTTGATGATTATGGCGAGAAGTTTATCTTCATCGGTTACAGTGAATAATCAAAGGCATACAATATCTACAACCCACTTACTAATTATAAGGTGGTAGTAAGTAGAGATGTGGTGTTCAGTGAAAAAGAAGCCTGGAAGTAGAACCAAGAAGATTCGGCCAAAGAAAATCAGGTCAAGGCTGAAGAATATGAAGAAGAGAGGCATGTGAATCAAGAGTAGACACCCACATTACCCCCTTCGGATCACAGAAGTCCAGGAGTACGTTCTATCTCCCCTGGAAGTACTTCATCAAATCAGAATTCAGCCAGCACATTTTCATTCAATTCACCTTCACCCTCGGCTCTTATAAAAATGATAAGTGTTGAGGGTTAAATATTGTAAATTAGACCTCAGTTATTACTTGGTTTTACAAACATAATAATGTTTAACGTCCTATTTTAATCGTGTTTGTGTTGCAAGGTGAATTTAAGAGTTTGGACTGAAAAAAGGTGCTAAAAGCATGAATTTGATGCTCAAGAATCACCAAGGCAAGGGACAGATCTTAGAGGATGGAGATCGAAGAATTTACATGCCAAAGATATGAGAAAATCAAGTGATCAACGATAAAGAGACCTGAAAGTTGTCTTGAATGCAAGATCACAGGGCCTTGCTCGATTGGTCGAGGTGTGCCAGGCTCCACGACCGGTCGTACGACCCCCAGATGTGGCTCCACATCTCAACATCTCAGGCATGCATGTGAGCTTGCAAGTAATTTTCGCTTTAAGTACCTAACCAACCTCTCACTCAAATATATTTTAGAAATGGTATATATATATATATATATATATATATATATATATATATATATATATATATATATATATATATATATATATATAAAGTTTTCATTGAGTACGGTTGTGGAAGGACTGTTTGATTTTTCATTTCCTATATATGTAAATACCTATAAATATTTCCTTATTACTCCTTACCCTTATTTCAAAAATTCTTTCTTAGAATTATCTCAGGCCAATGAATAGAATATCTCTTTAAAAAAAAAAAAAAGAAAGAAAAAAAAAAGAGGACTGAGCAACACCTTAACCTGTGTGACATATCCACGCCATCCATTTGTAAGTTCACTAAAACATTTTAAGGCACGAGCACAAGAATGAGGGGGATCCAAAGCTCAAGTGGCCTTAAAACATCCGCAAGTTGTTTCCTTATTGGCACACATTGATGTATATTTGTCATTTAACCTGCTCATGAGGTAACACAGACATAGGTAAGGGGAAAAACACAAATAACGGCTTCATCCAAAACTTCCTCAGCCCCCAACAAATATTTAATGTAGGCGTTCAATTCCCACTGTTTCCTGTGATGTGGTCCACTTGAGCTTTGGTTCTTTCTTATTTTTGGGCTCATATCCTAAAATTAGGTGGCATAATGGATGAACGGTCTGGATAAGCCACATACATCAAACTGGCCCCACATTGTTTGCACCATTGATAGTTTTAGTCCTTTAGAGTTCAAAAAGCCGGCTGTGAACCTCTGCATTGAGAATGGTGTAGACATTAAATAGGTAAAAACTTATTACCTATTTACAATTATATACAGAAGTGAATTAAAATACCTTGAATAACAATTATACATGGAGCCTGAGTAACAAAAAGTTCTGTGGGGGCGTTCCTTGATGTGTGAGTCACATCCACTTTGTCCATCATTTAAGTGTACTCATATTAGGATGGGGAACCAAAAGATGAGGGCATTTCATGTTAAAAATTATACAAAATAATATAATTTCTGTATAATATGGAAACCGAAAAAATCACGATAATCAGAAATAAGGACAGGTTGAAGCACGTCTGAAAACGCTGTCCTTAAAGCATTATTTGCCCCCACTCAAGTGAATTGAGTAAGCTGATAGGTTACAAGCAAATTGCTTCTAGGATATGACGAGCCTGGTGTGGGTCTGTGTTCAGCAAACACGAAGGCCCACCTATTAGAACTCAATTACACAATTTATGGCAATATTACAATATAGAGAAAAATCCCAAAAGAAAGAAAAAGAAAGAGAAAAAGTGGTTTCGACCACTACGCTGGTCAGTTCAAATCTTCAGTTACTGGTTCAGTTGAACCGTCCTAAACCACACCGCTGGTCTGTTCTTCAAGCTAAGGTTCAAGCCTTGCTATGTTGCTGGAAGCACTAGAGTATGTAAGTTGAGAGGGGCTGGCTGTCTCAGTTCGTATGGGTTTGCTAGAGTGAGTTGAGATGACTTGGAAACCCATTCAGGACCTCCTTTTATAGGCTATGGTTGTTGGGAGTTTTGGTCCAGGGACATAAATCCCATTTATGCAATTTCTAGCTGTTGTAAAACTAGCTGTTTTATGGCCATTTTTTACTGTTGTGCATGGGCCATTAAATCACGCATCTCGATTGCATGCCAATGACTAGCCGTTTTCTATTGTTGACTAGCCAATGCAATAGTTTCTGCTTTTCTAGGCATTGTTGGCTAGCCATATAATCACACTCTCATTTCTCGATTTTCATGACCAACTATCTTCCTTAGCGATGCGCACGTGCGAAGTGCAAAGTGCACCACTAGCGCCTCTACAGCTACACTGCCTCACATGTCCACGCCCTTGCATCAAGCCCGAGATCGAGACCGATACCGAGCCTGAGCCTGAACCCTCGTGCGAGCGGGTGTTCTAGTGCTACGCACTGGAACACGCAAGGTCCATAGTCCACGGACTAGGTAGGTAAATATTATAAAACTCCACTATTATCATTTAAACCACACATTTTTCTCTTCCCTTTTCCATGTGGGACTATTCCAAAAAAAACCCACAAAACGGAATTTTTTCAAACAAAATAATATATTATATATTATTATTATTATTAAAATATATTTAAAATCAATATTTTTCAACAATCCCCCACTTGATTTTTAAAAATATATTTTTCTCGGTTAAACAATTCTGCCAGAATAATCAACTTATATGCATAAAGAAAGATATCTTTCGATTTTAATCTTTTCTTAGTGTAAGCATCTCAAAACTCTGTCGAAATGACTGGTAGCCGTAGCTTTGAACTAGTTATTCCTAGATAACAAAGTTGGAGAAACCACACACATATTTGTTATGTATTTGTTAGAGTTCCCACAATCTTACTCATCACTTTTAATGGCCATGTGCTTATCCTAATTCATGAACGATCCCGAGAGAAAACTCTTAACTCTCATGAGAGAGGGCACCATCTCTACGTTCATATAGGTGACATCCTTCCAGTGTCTCCGTTACTATAAGATACTTGTCCTATAGACTGAATTTCATTAAGAGTTCTCGACTCAACCCTCTTTCGTAACGCTCAGTACTTATCTATTATGGATGAGGTTTTATAATTTAGTGCTGAAAAACTTTTCACATATCAGTGACTTGTTTTTACCCATTAAACCCAAATTTAGAGATTTTCTAACTTTAGGTTGGGTTACTATCATTGGTGGAACTTTGGTTGAAGAGTTTCAACCCCATCCCACTAGATGTAGCCTTTACTACCTCTCTCGGTAGAGGTTTAGTGAAAGGGTCTGCCAGATTGTTGTTTAATTTCATATAGGAAATAACAATGATTCCATCTCGAATCAATTGTCTAACATAATCATGTCGAAGACTTATATGTCTATATTTATCATTATAAGTGCCGCTATAGGCTCTAGCTAATGTGGCTTCACTGTCATAATGCAGTGACACAGCCGATATAGGCTTTCCACAAAAAGGAATTTCTAATAGAAGATCCCTTAGCCACTCAGCCTCTTTGCCTATTGCAGCCAGGGCTATGAATTTAGACTCCATAGTCGAGTGCGTTATGCAGGTCTGTTTCTTGGATCCACAAGATACAACTACACTTCCTAGGGTGAATACCCATCCTGTAGTAGACTTGTTGTCTCCTGCACTCGATATCCAGCTCACATCGGTATATCCTTCCAATACGGCAGGAAATTTTGAATAAAATAGTCATATGTCTTTAGTTGCTTTTAACTAACCAAGGACTCTACTGATTGCATTCCAGTGTTCAGTACTGGGGTTACTAGTAAACCTACTAAGTTTACTCATAGCATATGTGATATCTGGTCTAGTGTATTGTATAGCATACATAAGACTCCCTATAGCACTTGCATATTCTAATTGTGCAACGGTTCTTCCAATATTTTCTTTTAGCTTGATACTTGGATCAAATGAGGTCTTTGCTTCTTTTATATTTAGATGGTTAAACTTGTTTAGTATCTTCTCAATATAATGAGATTGACACAAAGCATAACCCTCACAATATTTTTTAACTTTGATACCTAAGATGGTATCAAATTGTCCACGATCCTTCATTTTAAATACGGAAGATAGAAACTTCTTTGTTTCAGTCACACCTTCCATTTTCACTACCAAAAAATTGAGTAAAGGCTATGAAAGTTGAAAGCATTTAGCTACGAATTAAATCTGTAGCAAATTTAGCTACGAATTTAATCCGTAGTTAAATCCTAGTTGATCTGTAGTTAAAGCATAACTCCTCACCTAAATGTTATTAAACATAGATGGTGCTTAAGGGGCTCCATGGGGTCATCTAAGCCGCCCATTAATTCTGATATATAATTTTAGTGGATGAACTCAAAAATTATATAGATTAAATGTCTAAGTGGACCACACCATAAGAAATAATAAAAATAAAATATCTACTGTTAATATGTTGTGTGGTTTCCTTACAGATTCGATCAGACTCATTTTTTGTATTAGCATTTAAAATAATAATTTAAAATTAATGGACGAAGTGGATATGTAAAATACATCACAGTGGGCCCCACGGCCTAAAACCCAATGTCCTAGAGGGGGCCCGTTCGTCAGCGCCCCTCCAAGACCTCCCTAATCGGATTACGTACTAAGCAGTACGCTCTTATTGTACTAAGTAAACTCAGTTGGGCCCATCGTGAATGTAATTGTCTTATCCACTCTGTCCATCCATTTTTTCAGATCATTTTAGTGGTTGATACCAAAATTGAGGTATATCTAAAACTCAAGTGGATACATACCATAGGAAACCATGGGAATAATGATTTCCACCATTGAAACATTTCTATGGCCCACAGTGATGTTCATTTGTCATCCAACCTGTTCATAATATCACAAAGACATGGATGAAGTGAAAGCACAAATATCATATTGATCTAAAACTTCTATGGCCCCCATGAAATTTTCAATGGTAGATGTTGAATTCACATTGTTTCCGGTGGTGTGGTCCATTTGAGCTTTGGGTATGCTTCACTTTTTGGCTAAAGGCCTAAATTATCTTCTAAAAGGTATGGACAGAGTGGATAAAATTTACAAATGACTGTGGGACCCACAGAGTTTAGTCAGTACGCTTAGCGTACTGAGTTACTCTGTACACAATCCGCTTCCAAAATGCCCTCCCCAAACCCTACTCTGTATACAGTCTGCTTCCAAAACGCCCTCCCCAAAACCAAATTTTCGGCCGCCATTTTCTCCCGCGCGCAGGCAGACGAAAACCCATCTCTCCATCTCTCTCTCGCACTCAGCCTCTCTTTCCCTTGCCCTCTCTCGATCTCCCGCTCTCCCTCACCCTCTCTCCCTGTCTATTGGCCACATTTCCCTATCTCTGTTGTCAAAACCCCCTTTCGCCGCAAGAAAGAGAAAAAGAAGGAGAAGAAGAAGAAGAAGAAGAAGGACGGTAAGTCTCTCTCTCTCTCTCTCTCTCTCTCTCTCTCTCTCTCTCTGTGTGTTTTTGAAATCTGTTGTGTTTGGATATACAATGCATCCTTGAAGCAAGCTGCTACTACGCCAATCCAATCTCCATAACAATGGGAAAGGGATTTTTATAAACCTGATTTTTATAAACTTATGTATTTTACATTGTTATTAGATCCCATGCCCTTGGAAAAATTGAGTTTTTTTTTTGGAGCCAGATTCCATACAAGTGGACCCGGCATTAGGTGATCAGACCATTAATCTAATCGGGCTTACAGTGGACAGAATATGTCCTAAAATCTCCTAGATTGTGTCCAAGAATGGAAAGAGAAATGGCCCTTTACAGAGGAAATATGAGGAAATTTGCAAAAAGGAAATTGATTTCCTCAATACCCCTGCCTTTCATAAGCAAGGGAAACCATCACATTTCAGGAAATTGATTTCATTTCCTTAGTTATTTTTTATTTCCACCAATCCAAACCGCACCATGAGGAGATAATACAACAATGGTCTACATTCAATAGAAATATAGGCCAAAGAGATTTTCTTCCAAGCATTTGTTATTACTCATGAGTTGCATTTGGCTCATGGCTATTTTAGGAGCAGGTAAAAATATTTCATGATTTTAGAATATCTACTTCTTAGTAAAATTTCCAAAATTGGAAAGATAGAGCTCTTGCATATCTCCATGAGTATCATTTCATGATTTTTGGAAAGTCGACTAGAAAAGGACTCCAATAATCATACATAATTTTTCTCACGACCAGAGCCAAACACGTCATAATGATTCTA
Source organism: Magnolia changhungtana (assembly GCA_030180095.1). Classification (NCBI taxonomy): domain Eukaryota; kingdom Viridiplantae; phylum Streptophyta; class Magnoliopsida; order Magnoliales; family Magnoliaceae; genus Magnolia; species Magnolia changhungtana. The sequence continues at coordinate 7,745,390 of JASAUF010000644.1, read as the reverse complement.
ATAATCTGAATAGAAAGAGCATGATGATGAGTTTCAATACATGTTGGTTATTTTAGTGGAGTTGGTATTCAAACAAATGTGCTGATGGCGCAATTTGCCACACACAACAACTGATGGCCATGCAAACCCAACCCCAGTAGAGTGGGGTGATTATCAGCGGTAATGTGCTCATCTCATTTTAGTTGTTGTCAATTGCTTATGAGAGATCATAGTTTCTATAAATTGTTGGTTATGTTTTTAAACCCTACAAAAAAATTGGCCTCTAATAAATAGAAATGAAACGAACTCATTTAAGTGGTACCATTAGTTCCTTTTTGAATTTGTTTTTGTTTGAATGCATATTTTGGGTCTTTAGGGATTATGATGACCACTTTTGGATTATAGGTATGAGAGCATTACATAGGCATGTCAGAATATTGTATTGTTTGGATCTTCTTTTCTTTTTTGTCTTTTGTTTTTTGTTTTTTGTTTTCATTTTTTTCCCTACTGCTTTAGAGAATTCTTTGGGTCGTAATCATAGCCTTGCCCAAGATCGATCTTTAACATCATAGCTATTGTTATTTATCAAGTTCCAAATTTTGGCTTGGATAGGGAGTTTGATTTGTTATTTTGAGCATGGATTCAAGAGAAAGATATTTCTAGTAAACCACTTGGAAAGTATTAGCCATCCAGGGAAAGATCCCAAATAAAATACCTCATGGTTGAGTGAAAGCTCTGTTGTTCGATTATGAGAAGAGTTACAGAGGATTTTGGGAGAAATCTACAAGTTTTGAGCTCCTTTTGCATTGGTTTTGGCCCAAATGGAGAATCCAGAGGTTTGAAATTGAGATTTGTGAGAGAAACTTAGAGATTCAAGGAGTTTCTGTGTAACGAAGCTCTCTGCAGCTTTAATGGAGGACTAGCAGCATCCTTACGTAGTTCTTTGAAGGAAATGCTTGCACATTTCAGATCTCTCGTTGCTTCTTTTAAAGGTATGTTCCTTTGTTCTTCCTTTGTCTTGTTACGGCCGTGTATTTTGTAGGAATGCTAGTAAAAATATCTAGATTTGAGGCATTTTTCTGTGTTATTTTGTGCTTTTAACATCGAAATTCGAACTTCGGCTGTAGTAGCTACCGCTTGAAGTGTTCTGAAAACCTGTACTTTTTTTGCATTTTCTGAGTTTTTGATGTTGTGATTAGAACTCCAGGTATCGCAGATTTTGCTTGAAATGCTTCAAAAACCAACAGACTACTTTCTTTCTTTTTTCCATTGTCAGTGTCGGAACCATCGAATTTTATGCATTTTCGCTTGAAATGCTCTGGAAACCATCAGATTCTATACATTTTCTTTCAATGTTGATATTTAAACTTCAGATGTGGTACATTTCGCTTGAAATGCTCTGAAAACCCACAGATTTTATATTTTCTGTGAGTTTTCAATGTCGGTAGTTGAACTTTAGGTGTTCGAGATTTGACTCGACATGATCTGAAAACCAATGGATTTCATTCGGTTTTCAAGCTTTCGACATTGGAATTACCTTAGAAACAAGCAGATTCAATGCATTTTCTCAGCCCTCCAATGTCATAATTAGAGGCCGCTTGAAATGCTCAAAAGTAGAATTGCGGATGTGGAAGAGGCCGCTTGAAATGCTCTGAAAACCAGCAGATTTGATGAATTTTCTTAGCCCTCCAATGTCATAATTAGAACTTGGGATGTCTTAGATTTCACTTGAATTGCTCAAAAAATCCACCAGATTTGTTGCATTTTCCGACTCCTTAGAATTCCTCAATTTCTTATGAATGTTATGTGACCATTTATAATGAGGCTTCATCATTTGAAATATCTAAATGCGGTACAGTTAATTCCATTAGTCGATATGTTCAGTTACATATTTTCTCAGACACACATGTTACTGTTGACATAAGAAATAGAGGATGGTGAGGCTTATTCGTTGTTTGTCATATGTTCTAGGCAAAGTTCTTGGCATTCTTGGTCATCAAACCGTGGGCTTTAGATTTTGTGGTTCATGACTACATTCCCATGCCATTTCTAGACAGGTAACCTTTTCCTATTATGTTGCCTGTATCTCATGATTTCTTGTGTTGTTCAGTGTCAGAATTTAAAATGCGTGTTTTTCCTTTCCTTGTCAAGCCTTTTCATTTCTAAGTACAGTTTAAAATGAGAAGATATTGCTTCTTTTTTAATTTTAGATAGTCATCATCATCTTAGCTTTACCCCACTAATTGGGGATCCGCTACATGAATCCTGTTGCACCATTCTTTTGAAAATTTAGTTAGTTAATCTTGTAATTATTCCCAATAGCTTACAGATTCGTATGCAGATCCTTTTTTTTTTTTATAGCCTTGATATTAAATAAAAAATATTCTCGACCCTTTCAATTGTCAATGTTACCCACTCAACAACCATTGAACACTTCAAACAACTGAGAGTCAGGAAACAACTACTATATTTCATAGTTTTTTTTTTTTTTTTTTTTTTTTTTTTTTTTTGCCTTTTTTCCATCTAGAGCTTATTCAAACAATCTGCTTCATTTACTTCTTGCTTTTGCTCTATATGGGAATCGTGGTGTCTTTGGAGTTTATTAGGTAGGTTAATTGAACTATACTCTATTTTCAGGTTTACCCATCCGATTTGGTGGACATTGAAAGGGACTACTTGACCTTAAGGAAGTGGTATCCAAAATTATCAATATCCCCGGAATTCACCAAGGTATGATGACTTTTCTTATTTCAGTTGCTTGCTAGTCACGACTATCTTACTTGTCTTGAATCTAGGCTGAAGTGTGTACTCAGTATGTATTGTAATGGATCTTGTCAAATTTCCTTAGATTGTTCTGCATTGGCCAAAGGGAAACTTGAATATGTCATTACACACTCCTGTTAGGTATATTCTCTTTTTGCGAATGTAAATGAAAATAAAAAACTTATAATATATATATATATATATATATATATATGTTATCAATGGAGGATACCTTGTTTAGGGGGACATGAAATTCATGTAGCTTATGGTATAGTGCCCCAATATTGGTTACATGTTACTAGTATGTAGTAGATAATACTAGAGAATACCTAAACCTAAACCTAAAATAATATTCTTTTAATGGTGGGCGTTACTCTCCCCATTGTTTTCTATGTTGGGATCTACTACTGTTGTGGATCTACCTCTTTCTTTATCTCGTGCCATGAAATAATATTCTTTTGAAAGTACGAGTGCGAGAGCCGACGCTTTCGGAGTCCGAACTCATTCTTTTGAAAAATAGAAAAATGGGAATATTAGTAAATATGGATTTTCTTGTTAAGAAGAAAATGGAAGGTAAAGAAAAGACATAACTGAAACTTTGCACTGTGAAAAGTAATATTAACCATCTTACTTTCCCCGTTGAATTTGACGTCTAGGAAATGGACCTTTTCTAGAAAACCATGGTTTTAAAACCATTAAATCCTTCGTAGAAATCTGAGTTTATTGAACTGAATTGAATTATTACAATTCAATTTTGTGGAATATCCAAACGCAAGGTTTTCATGAATTAGGCAAATGAATTCATTCTAACCCATTTTGTTGAATATCCAAACGCAAGGATTTATTTATTTATTTATTATTATTATTATTATTATTTTGTGATATGCAATAGCTATTCAGAATTCATATGTAGGTGCATACTTGTGCTCATTCACATGGACTTTGACTATCTTTCCTAAATTTCTTTGGTTTTTCAATTTTTTGTATCTAATTTTGAATTTTTAGGCCCTAAAACAATATTCGAGGTGCCGTCAACAATGCTAACAGAATCCTCCAGGTCAGATTATTGATTGGACCTTATTTTATTTAAATGATCTTGATAATCCATTTTATTTAAATGAGCAGACCTGGATGTGCGTCAGAGCTATCCGGATGTTGAGCGGGGGTCCCTGGAAGGTGGGAACTACTGTTATGACCATAATGAGCTATCTATTTTCTATGGACAGCATTGGAGTGGCCTGACCATTTGGACAGAACATATTTATGTATTTGCTTGAAATTAATGGAGCAGACCCGAATGTGCGTCAGAGCTATCTAGATGAGCGGGGGTCCGTGGAAGGTGGGAACCGCTGTTATGACTGTGATGAAGCTATCCATTTTTTATGGACAACATTGGAGGGGCCTGGCCATTTGGACAGGCCATGTTTATGTATTTGCTCGAAATTAATGGAGCAGACCTGGATGTGCGTCGGAGCTATCCGGATGAGCAGGGGTCCCTAGAAGGTGGGAACCGCTGTTATGACGGTGATGAAGCTGTCCATTTTCTATGGACAACATTGGAGGGGCCTAGCCATTTGGATAGGCCGTGTTTATGTATTTGCTCGAAATTAATGGAGCAGACCCGGATGTGCGTCGGAGCTATCCGGACGAGCGGGAGTCCCTGGAAGGTGGGAACTGCTGTTATGACCATGATGAAGCTGTCCATTTCCTATAGACGGCATTGGAAGGGCCTGACAATTTGGATAAGCCATGTTTATATTTGTATTTGCAGGGACCATACCCTTAACTTAAACCCGAACACATTCTCAAATCCCAAAACCTATAACCTAAACCAAAACATATAACCTAATCCAAAACCAAAACCTATAACCTAAATTCAATTCCCTAAAGTTAAACCTACACCTAATCTTAATCTCAACTCCATAACCTAAACATAAACCTAAACTTGAAAACCGAAACTTAAACCCAATCTCGAACATGAACTCGATTTCCTAAACCTAAACCAAAACCCATTCACAAATCCAAAACTATAACCTAAACCTAAGCCAAAACTAAAACCTATAACCTAAACCCGAACCCATTCTCAAATCCAAAACCCTATAACTTAAACCTAAACCTAAAACCTATAACCTAAACTAAAACCAATAACCTATACCAAAACCTAGACCTAAACCTAAACCTATAACCTAAACTCAAATCCCTAAACCTTAACTTATAACCTAACCTAAACCTATACTTATAACCTAAAACTATTTCCAAATCAAACCGGTTTCTAAACCTAAACCCAATCCCGACCCGAAACCTAAGGTTGCCTAAACCTAAACCTTAACCTATTCTCAATTCCTAAACCTTAACCTACAACCTAACCTAAACCTAACTACCTAACTAAAACCTAAACCTAAACTTGAAAACCCAAACTTAAACCCGATCCAGAACTCCCGAACCCGGTTTTCTCAACTTAAACCTTAAACTATTCTCACTTCCCTAAACCTTAACCTACAACCTAACCTAAACATAACTCCCTAACCTAAACCTAAACCTAAACTTGAAAACCCAAACTTAAACCCGATCCCAAACCCGAAACTGGTTTCCTAAACCTAAACCTTAACCTATTCTCAATCCCTAAACCTTAACCTACAACCTAACCTAAACCTAACTCCCTAACCTAAACCTAAACCTAAACTTGAAAATCCAAACTTAAACCCTATCCCAAACCCGAACCCAATTTTCCCAACCTAAACCTTAACCTATTCTCAATTCTTTAAAGCTTAACCTACAACCTAACCTAAACCTAACTCCCTAACCTAAACCTAAACCTAAACTTGAAAACCCAAACTTAAACCCAATCCCGAACCCGAACACGGTTTCCTCAACCTAAACCTTAACCTATTCTCGATTCCTAAACCTTAACACCGCAACCTAACCCAAACCTAACTACCTAACCAAAACCTAAACCTAAACTCAAAACTCAAACTTAAACCCGATCTGAACTGAACCCTGTTTCCTCAACCTAAACCTTAACCTATTCTCAATTCCCTAAACCTTAACCTACAACCCAAATTAAACCTAACTCCCTAACCTAAACCTAAACCTAAACTTGAAAACCCAAAATTAAACCCAATCTCGAACCCAAAACCAAGTTTCCTAAACCAAAACCTTAATCTATTCTCAATTCCTAAACCTTAACCTACAACCTAACCTAAAACCTAACTCCCTAACCTAAACCTAAACCTAAACTTGAAAACCCAAACTAAAACCCGATCCAGAACACGAACCTGGTTTCCTCAACCTAAACCATAACCTATTCTCAATTCCCTAAACCTTAACTTACAACCTAACAATATGCTTAAAAACCTAACTCCCTAACCTAAACCTAAAACTTAACTTGAAAACCCAAACTTAAACCCAATCCCGAACCCGAAACCGGTTTCCTAAACCTAAACCTTAACCTATTCTCAATTCTCAAAACCTTAACCTACAACCTAACCTAAACCTAACTCCCTAACCTAAACCTAAACCTAAACTTGAAAACCCAAACTTAAACCCGATCCCGAACCCGAACCCGGTTTCCTCAACCTAAACCTTAACCTATTCTCAATTCCCTAAACCTTAACCTACAACCTAACCTAAACCTAACTCCCTAACCTAAACCTAAACCTAAACTTGAAAACCCAAACTTAAACCCGATCCCGAACCCGAACCCAATTTCCTCAACCTAAACCTTAACCTATTTTCAATTCCCTAAAAATCGTTTAACCTACAACCTAACCTAAACCTCTTCCTAACCTAAACCTAAACAAAAACTTGAAAACCAAAACTTAAACACGATCCCAACCCGAACCCTGGTTTCCTCAACCTAAACCTTAACCAATTCTCGATTCCCTAAACCTTAACCTACAACCTAACCTAAACCTAACTCCCTAACCTAAACCTAAACCTAAACTTGAAAACCCAAACTAAAACTCGAACCCGGTTTCCTCAACCTAAACGTTAACCTATTCTCAATTCCCTAAACCTTAACCTACAACCTAACCTAAACCTAACTACCTAACCTAAACCTAAAATTAAACTTGAAAACCCAAACTTAAACCCCATCCCGAACCTGGACCTAATTTCCTCAACCTAAACCTTAACCTATTCTCAATTTCCTAAAGCTTAACCTACAACCTAACCTAAACATAACTCCCTAACCTAAACCTAAACCTAAACTTGAAAACCCAAACTTAAACCCGATCCCGAACCCGAACCCGGTTTCTCAACTTAAACCTTAACCTATTCTCAATTCCCTAAAGCTAACCTACAATCTAACCTAAATCTAACTCCTAATCTAAACCTAAACCTAAACTTGAAAACCCAAACTTAAACCCGATCCCGAACCCAAACCCAATTTCCTCAACCTAAACCTTAACCTATTCTTAATTCCCTAAAGCTTAACCAATAACCTAACCTAAACCTAACTCCCTAACCTAAACCTAAATCTAAACTTGAAAACCCAAACTTAAACCCGATCCAGAACCCGAACCCGGTTTCCTTAACCTAAACCTTAACCTATTCTCGATTCCTTAAACCTTAACCTACAACCTATCCTAAACCTAACTCCCTAACCTAAACCTAAACCTAAACTTGAAAACCCAAACTTAAACCCGATCCCGAACTCGAAATCGGTTTCCTAAACCTAAACCTTAACCTATTCTCAATTCCCTAAACCTTAACCTCCAACCTAACCTAAACTTAACTCCCTAACTTAAACCTAAACCTAAACTTGAAAACCCAAACTTAAACCCGATCCCGAACCCGAACCTGTTTCCTCAACCTAAACCTTAACCTATTCTCAATTCCCTAAACCTTAACCTACAACCTAACCTAAACCAAACTCCCTAACCTAAACCTAAACCTAAACTTGAAAACCCAAACTTAAAACCGATCCCGAACCCGAACCTAATTTCTTCAACCTAAACCTTAACCTATTCTCAATTCCCTAAAGCTTAACCTACAACCTAACCTAAACCCTCTCCTAACCTAAACCTAAACCTAAACTTGAAAACCAAAACTTAAACACGATCCAAACCCGAACCCGGTTTCTCAACCTAAACCTTAACCTATTCTCGATTCCCTAAACCTTAACCTACAGACCTTAACCTAAACATAACTCCCAACCTAAACCTACACCTAAACTTGAAAACCCAAACTAAAACCCGAACCCGGTTTCCTCAACCTAAACCTTAACCTATTCTCAATTTCCTAAACCTTAACCTACAACCTAACCTAAACCTAAACCTAAACTTGAAAACCCAAACTTAAACCCCATCCCGAACCCGGACCCAATTTCCTCAACCTAAACCTTAACCTATTCTCAATTCCATAAAGCTTTACCTACAACCTAACCTAAACCTAACTACCTAACCTAAACCTAAACCTAAACTTGAAAACCCAAACTTAAACCCCATCCCGAACCCGAACCCAGTTTCCTCAACCTAAACCTTAACCTATTCTCAATTCCTTAAAGCTTAACCTACAATCTAACCTAAATCTAACTCCTTAACCTAAACCTAAACCTAAACTTGAAAACCCAAACTTAAACCCAATCCCGAACCCGAATCCAATTTCCTCAACCTAAACCTTAACCTATTCTCAATTCCCTAAAGCTTAACCTACAACCTAACCTAAACCTAACTCCCTAACCTAAACCTAAACCTAAACTTGAAAACCCAAACTTAAACCCGATCCCAACCCGAACCCGGTTTCCTTAACCTAAACCTTAACCTATTCTCGATCCCCTAAACCTTAACCTATAACCTAACCTAAACCTAACTCCCTAACCTAAACCTAAACCTAAACTTGAAAACTCAAACTTAAACCCGATCCCGAACCCGAAACCGGTTTCCTAAACCTAAACCTTAACCGATTCTCAATTCCCTAAACCTTAACCTACAACCTAACCTAAACCAAACTCCCTAACCTAAACCTAAACCTAAACTTGAAAACCCAAACTTAAACTTGATCCCGAACCCGAACCTAATTTCTTCAACCTAAACCTTAACCTATTCTCAATTCCCTAAAGCTTAACCTACAACCTAACCTAAACCTCTCCCTAACCTAAACCTAAACCTAAACTTGAAAACCAAAACTTAAACACGATCCCGAACCCGAACCCGGTTTCCTCAACCTAAACCTTAACCTATTCTCGATTCCCTAAACTTTAACCTACAACTAACCTAAACATAACTCCCTAACCTAAACCTACACCTAAACTTGAAAACCCAAACTAAAACCCGAACCCGGTTTCCTCAACCTAAACCTTAACCTATTCTCAATTTCTAAACCTTAACCAACAACCTAACCCTAAACCTAAACCTAAACTTGAAAACCCAAACTTAAACCCCATCCCGAACCCGGACCCAATTTCCTCAACCTAAACCTTAACCTATTCTCAATTCCATAAAGTTTACCTACAACCTAACCTAAACCTAACTACCTAACCTAAACCTAACTACCTAACCTAAACCTAAACCTAAACTTGAAAACCCAAACTTAAACCCGATCCCAAACCCGAACCCGCTTCCTCAATCTAAACCTTAACCTATTCTTAATTCCCTAAAGCTTAACCTACAATCTAACCTAAATCTAACTCCCTAACCTAAACCTAAACCTAAACTTGAAAACCCAAACTTAAACCCAATCCCGAACCCGAATCCAATTTCCTCAACCTAAACCTTAACCTATTCTCAATTCCCTAAAGCAACCTACAACTAACCTAAACAACTAACCTAAACCTAAACCTAAACTTGAAAACCCAAACTTAAACCCGATCTCGAACCCGAACCCGGCCTAAACCTAAACCTTAACCTATTCTCAATTCCCTAAACCTTAACCTACAACCTAACCTAAACCTAACTCCCTAACCTAAAACTAAACCTAAACTTAAAACCCAAACTTAAACCCGATCCAGAACCCGAACCCGGTTTCCTCAACCTAAATCTTAACCTATTCTCAATTCCCTAAACCTTAACCTACAACCTAACCTAAACCTAAACCTAAATTTGAAAACCCAAACTTAAACCCGATCCCGAAACTCGAACCCAATTTCCTAAACCTAAACCTAAACCTTAACCTATTCTCAATTCCCTAAACCTTAACCTACAACCTAACCTAAACCTAACTACCTAACCTAAACCTAAACCTCAACTTGAAAACTCAAATCGAAACCCGATCCAGAACTGAACCCTGGTTTCTCAACCTAAACCTTAACCTATTCTCAATTCCTAAACCTTAACCTACAACCTAACCTAAATCTAAACCTAAACTTAAACCCGATCCTGAACCTGAAACCGATTTCCTAAACCTAAACCTTAACATATTTTCAATTCCCTAAACCTTAACCTACAACCTAACCTAAACCTAACTCCCTAACCTAAACCTAAACCTAAACTTGAAAATCCAAACTTAAACCCGATCCCGAACCCGAACCCGGTTTCCTCAACCTAAACCTTAACCTATTCTCAATTCCCTAAACCTTAACCTACAACCTAATGTAAACCTAACTCCCTAACCTAAACTAAACCTAAACTTGAAAACCCAAACTTAAACCCGATCCCCAACCCAACCCGATTTCCTAAACCTAAACCTTAACCTACTCTCAAATCCCTAAACTTAAACCTACATCTAATCCTAATCTCAACTCCCTAACCTAAACCTAAACCTAAACTTGAAAACCCAAACCTAAACCCGATCCCGAACCCGAACCCAATTTCCTAAACCTAAACCTTAACCTATTCTCAAATCCCTAAACCTAAACCTACACCTAATCCTAATCTCAACTCCCTAACCTAAACCTAAACCTAAACTTGAAAACCCAAACCTAAACTCGATCCCGAACTCGAACCTGATTTCCTGACGTTTATTTTGTCCCTACAAAACATATGGTGAGACCATTCCTTTTGTGTCAATTTCATTCCTCTTTGAGCTTTTATTAATTCATTAAGAAAAGAAGAAGAAGAAAATGGTTATGCATGATGCATTTCTTTCACTTTGTTTTTCTTTCCTCCAATGGTCATTCTGATTTATGAATGCCATGACTATTTGTAGGATGATGGAATATACAAAGCTGTTACAGGAAGTGACTTTGTCATTACTAGAGGTTCATTTCGAGACGACTCTTCAAAGTACTACATAAATTGAAAGGAAAATGAGTGGACTTGGACAACAATCGGTTTTTTATTCTTCAGGTGGGTGATGGCTGAAAAAGGCTTATTTACTTGTGAAAAAAATATCATACCGTCAAAATATATCTTCTCTTTCAATTCTTTATCTTTGAAATTTCAGGGTGAAGTCGAGTAAATTTCTCTAATGAAGCTAAAGATTTATATTTTCAGCATTATTATAATTGTAATTGTAATTCATTGATTGAAGGATTGTAATTGATTGTAATTGTAATTGTAATTGATTGAATGAAGGATTGCAATTAATTGTAATTGTAATTGATTGAATCAAGGATTGTAATTGATTGTAATTGAATGAATGAATGATTATAATTGATTGTAATGGAATGAATGAATGATTATGCAGGTGGTAATTGAATGAACAAATAATTATATACATATTTTTTAATATAGAATTTGTTACAGATTATATCCGTAGCTGTTGTAAACTATAGCTACGGATTAAATCCCTAGCTGTTATGATTTAATCCGTAGCTGTTGTAACCTACAACTATGGATATAATTGCTACGACTTAGATCTGTAGTGGTTGCCAGATATAGCTACGGATTAAATCCGTAATGGTGGTGATTAAATCCGTAGCTATTGTAACCTATAGGTACGGAAATAATTGCTACGGATTAAATCCGTGGCTATTTTGACATACAGCTACGGATTAAATCCATAGCTATAGGTTCCATACCTATTATTACGGCACCTACGACTACGGTCGTGCCATGGACTAAGTACGGACTAAATCCGTAGCCATAGGTCTATGGCTACGGATTTTATCCGTAGCCTTTGCCCATTTTTCTGGTAGTGTTTATTACTTATTATTAACATGTCATCAACATATAGACAAATAATAACGATACAACTACCATCTACTTTAGAATATATGCATTTGTCAGCTACATTATGCATGAAACCATGAGATAGTATTTTGGAATCAAACTTCTCATGCCATTGTTTTGGTGCTTGTTTTAATCCATACAATGATTTGACTAATCTACATACTTTGTTTTCATTTCCTGGTAGAATGAACCCTTCAGGTTGTTCCATGTATACCTCCTCATTGAGGTCACCATTCAGGAAAGCGGTCTTTACATCCATTTGGTGGATGTGAAGATGATGTATAGAAGCTAGCGCAAATAATATCCTAATGGATGTTATCCTAGTTACAGGAGAGTATGTGTCAAAGTAATCTATCCCTTCTTTTTGTCTAAAACCCTTAGCTACTAATCGAGCTTTAAAGGTTTGGATAGTCCCATCAGTGTGATATTTCTTCCTAAATACCCACTTGCAACCTATGGGTCTAGAACCTGGAGGTAAGTTAACTAGTTCCCATGTTTGATTTGATAGTATGGATTCCATTTCATCGTTTATAACTTCTTTCCAGAAAGCTGCGTCTCTAGAGGATATAGCCTCTTTATATGATTTAGGATCATCTTTTATGGTCATCACTATAGGTATTTATCTTATAACATTTTCTCTATCTGCTTCTACAAGATGGAAAATGATGAGTTGTGAGTTTATGTAGTCATCTCCTAGACTCTTCTCTATTCTTGTCCTTTGACTCCTACGAGGTTCAATAGGAGCTTCCACTATCTGTGGAGCTGTGCTATCTGGTTCTTTATCAGGGGTTTGGATTTCATTACCCTTTGACTCCAAGGATAGTGAGTTCTCAAAGAACTCAACGTCTCTTAATTCTATTATCGTATTAGACTCTATGTCTAGAAGTCTATAAGCTTTACTACTTTGTGCATACCCTACGAAAATGCACTTAATAGCTCTTAGTCCTAACTTAGTTCTTTTTGGATCAAAGGTTCTGCAGTATGCAAGACACCCTCACACTTTAAGATATCCTAGGTTAGGTTTTCTGCCTCTCCATATTTCATATGGAGATATTTTATACTTTTTAGACGGTATTTTATTTAGAATATGGCATGCTGCAAGCAGTGCCTCACCCCATAGACTTAGTGACAACTTTGCTCTTATCAGCATTGAGTTGACCATTTCTACTAATGTTCTATTCTTCCTTTCAGCTATTCCATTTTGTTGAGGTGTGTATAGCGTTGTACATTGATGTATCAGTTCATGTTCTTCACAGAAGTTATCGAATTCATTGGAGAAGTATTCTCCTCCTCTATCGTTACGGAGAATTTTAATCTTCTTATTTAGTTGATTCTCTACTTCTGCTTTATATATCTTAAACATGTTTAATGCTTCATCTTTGCTCTTTAATAGGTACACATACATATATCTAGAGCAATCATATATAAAAGTTACGAAGTACCGTTTCCTCCACGAGTAAGAATGTCGTTTAACTCACAGATATCACTGTGTGCAAGATCCAATACTTAAGACGATATTTCAACACTTGGAAAAGGTTTCTTCGTCATTTTGGATCATATGCACACTTCACATTTATCGATTTCATTATCTATGCATGAGATTAAACCATTCTTAGCCATGAACCTCAAGGTACTATACCCTATATGAGCTAGTCTATCATGCAACAGTCCAGCGGATTCAACCATATACGCAGAAGTGCTACTTTCATTCAGAAAAAACTTGACCATCCCGTTACAAGCATATCCCTTTCCGACAAAATTCTCATTCTTAAACAGAATCAGTTTACCTGACTCATACACCACCCTTATACCTGATTTTCCCAGAAGATCCCCAAAAACTAAGTTTCGCCTCATGTCTGGGACATGCAATACATTAGTCAGAATCACTTTCTTCCCAGAGGTGAATATTAGTTCGACAGTTCCTTTGCCGACGACCTTTGATCGACTTCATTACCCATTTGGACTTCTTGACCATCGGTCAATTCCTCATAGGTTTTGAAGGTTGATTTGTCGTAGCACACATATACTGTAGCGGTAGTATCATACCACCAACCTGTAACTTTGCCTTGGATGGTATTCACCTCAGTGATCATGGCCACTATATCGCCTTCTTTTACAGCACTTGCCTCTTGTTTAGATTTGCGATATCGGTATACTCAAGCATAATGTCCGGTTTTCCCACAGACAGACATGACATGGGCCTTTGAACTTTCCGTTCTTCTTTTGGGCGTTTTTCTTGAATTTTTCTTTATTAGGTTTCAGGGAATTGTCCTTCTCAGGATGTTTGTTATTAGAGTTCTCTACTGCATGTACTTTGGACGAGGTATTCCCGTTATCATTCTTTTTATCGTAATTACGGGATTCTTCCTCAATTCTGAGGTGTTTCTGGATTTGTTCCAGTGTGTAGTCCTCAGTTTTATGCAACAATTTCTTTCTATAGTCTTTCCACATCGGTTGCAATTTGGCGATTATATCCCCGACCTGTAATGATTCAGGAAGATCTATTTTAATGGCTTTGATTTTGTTTACTATTAACTGCAGTTCTTGGATTTGGGACAGTAGCGGTTTGTTATCTACCATGTTGAAGTGAAAATACCTAGCGATGAGAAACTTGTTGGTACCTTCTTCTTCAGCCTTGTATTTGAACTCCAGAGCGGACCAGATCTCCTTTTCTGATGACGTCTGTTGGTACAGATCGTACAAACAGTCGGAGAGCGGGTTCAGAATGTGTCCTCGACACAAGAGTTCATCTTCGGCTCGTTTGGTGCGGGCTGCCACCTGTTCAGGTGTGTCGTTGTCGGTTGCTTCAGGTAGCGCTTACAAATTAAGATCTAAAATATAGTAAATCTTTAGCGCCATCAGGAGAAATTTCAGCTTGTCTTGCCATCTTGTAAAATTGGTTCCATCTAAATAATGCTTTAAGATTGTTGGAAATTATACAAAATAATATAATTTTTGTAGAATATGGAAACTGAAAAAATCACTATAATCAGAAATAAGGACAGGCTGAAGCACATCTGAAAACGCTGTCCTTAAAGCGTTATTTGCCCCTACTCAAGTGAATTGAGTAAGCTGATAGGTTATAGGCAAATTGCTTCTAGGATACGACGAGCCTGGTGTGGGTCTGTGTTTAGCAAACACGAAGGCCCACCTATTGGAACTCAATTACACAATTTCTGGCAGTATTACAATATAGAGAAAAATCTCAAAAGAAAAAGAAAAAATGGTTTCGACCATTGCGATGGTCAGTTCAAATCTTCAATTACTAGTTCAGTTGAACCGTCCTAGACCACACCGCAGGTCTATTCTTCAAGCTAAGGTTCAAGCCTTGCTATGTTGTTGGAATCACTAGAGTATATAAGTTGAGAGGGGCTGGCTGTTTCAGTTCTTATGGGTTTGCTGGAGTGAGTTGAGATGACTTGGAAACCCATCTAGGACCTTTTATAGGCTATGGTGGTTGGGTGTTTTGGTCCAGGAACATAAATCCTATTTATGAAATTTCTAGCTATTGTAAAACTAGTCGTTTTATGGCCGTTTTTGACTGTTGTGCAACCCTTACAATTAAGTCCATAGCTGTTACACATTTGTGCAACAGCTCTATTTCCAGCCTCTATATAATCAGAGAGACTCTCATTCAGTCATCTAGATTTTCGTCCAGCCAACCATCTGCCTTAGCCACTAGTTGCACCGCGACTCGTACACGTCTATACAACCACACTGCCTCACATGCCCACACCCTCGCATCGAGCCCGAGACCATGCCCGAGAGCGAGCGCACGCACGGTCCATAGTCCACGGACTAGGTAGGTAAATATTATAATACTCTACTATTATCATTTAAACCACAGATTTTTCTCTTCCCTTTCCCATGTGGGACTATTCCCAAAAAACCCACAAAATGGTGTTTTTTCAAACAAAATAATATTTTATATATTATTATTATTATTAAAATATATTTAAAATCAATATTTTTCAACATTTCAAAATTCCAGTGGGCTACACCACAAGGGTGGGAATGATACAGAGAAACCCACCCTTGAAGTGAAAACCATATATCAACCTGGTCTAAAACTGGGTGGGTCCCGAGGAGGTTCAATGGTAAGCGTGGCTTGCTTAAATGATGAATAGTGTATGAGTTCACAGTGTTAATCTTCTGTGGATGCGTGGTGAACAAAAAGAAAAGGCACACTAGTTGAATCATCCTACTCCATGGCTAATTGAATTTGGACTGTTCATTCCATATGTGTTTAACATCCACACCGTACATCCAGTTTACGGAATCATTTTAGGGCATCACCCAAATCCCAGCATTACTACACAGGAAAATGCTGGTGATTGAATGACCACCATTTAAAACTTACTAAGACCTATCTAAAACTATTTTGGCCCCCCAAGAAATTTACAGAGGATCCCTGGTTTTCTAATCCTTGAAGCAGAGCAAAGATAGCCGATTGGTATTTGAGTAGATAGTGGCGGCTCCTAACCTTAGAACGTTCATGGAGGAGACAAGGATGGTGTGAAGGAAAATGACCAAATTGCCCCTTAAAATCATAGGCGTGAGTTCCATTATTCAGCTGGGGAGTTCCAGAAAGAATATCTAGGGAATCCTCTTATTAATAGAGAAGGCCTACTTCTCAACCATTGATGAGTTGGGAGAAGGCTAGTTATGACAGAAAATCATAATTTTGTAGCTCTAAGTTTTTTCTTCATTAAAAATCCCACCCCGATGGATGGACGGGTGTATCACCTGGACGTTCCAATCTAAACGGATGCTACCTATTGGAATGTATTTTTAATACATTGAGAAGTAAACACAACCGTGAGGTGTCTTTTTGAAATAAAGGCGCCCATCGGAACGGACGGTGATAATAGCTTATAATTTAACTATCAAGCACTCAATCACTGTACACGTGTCACACATGTATAGACCCACAAATTTCATCCATGGAACGCCTCATTGGAGGGGAGTGGATTAGGTGCGGCCAGCCTCACCCAACACGGCATTGTCCTGACCGTAGGGTCACTCTGATGTATATTTTGTATATCCACACCGTTCATCGGTTTTTCGAATTCATTTTAGGCGTGAACCCAAAAATGAAGCAGTTCAAAATCTCAGGTGGACCACACCATAGGAAACAGTGGCAATTGGTCACCCACAGTAAAAAAATTTACAAAGGCCCACCAAAATGCCTACCATAATGTTTATTTTCCATCCAACCTGTTGATAAGCCCACACAGACCTTGGTGAAAGGGAAAAACAAATATCAGCTTGATTCCACAAGAAAATTTTAATTGTCAATCACCACTGTTTCCATTGGTATGGTCCTCCTAATATTTGGATCTCCTTCATTTTCTGGGTCATGCCCTGAAATGAGCCGGCAAAACGGATGAATTGCATGGATATGTAAAATGTACATCAAGGTGGGCCTGCAGTCAGGCGCGCACCCAATCGAATGCCATTAGAGAGAGAGAGGGGGGGGACCGTAGAGCTGGAAGTACCAGAATATGGTGAAGCCACGTGGCAGAGTGATGGATATGTAGGTCCACCTATGCATTGGGAACCCCACGAATGGCTCACATTTTGAAAATAAAACCCACTAGACGGACATATCCTTCACTCATTCCACAGTTGATTCTAAGTGAATTGCCAAGAGACTTGGTCGCGCACATGGTGCGTTATGTGTTTCTTAATTTTAGAACATGAACCCAAAAATAAAAAAATCCGAATTTCAAGTGGACCACACTAAAGGAAATAATGAGAATTGGAACACTTTTGAGAGGAGATACATGTTGGGAATTTTAATATACGTAAAGTAATGCTAGAAACTTATGGCATAGGTGGTCTACATGGCAGCTCTCTCTTTCATCTCCTTGTGTGGATGACTTTCCGCCCATTGCATACTTGGTAATTTATGTCTGATCAAAAGAATGCAAGCAATCAGTTATATACAAATAAAAATAGAGGTTGAATCCATTTAAATAACTAATTAGCATTTCTGTTTTTCCTGAAGTTAGAAATTTCCAACATCAATCCATGTGCTATGAACTTTGACCGGATAGTGAATATCCATTATAATCTTATTATTAATGTTATGGAAACTTACTCTCGTGTAGCTATAGGAATGTACTCACTTGCGTTTAGGCCTTTAGGGAAATCGGATTGTCGTACTGAGTTACTCCATATGCTCTCATCGTACTGAGTAAACTCAGTTGGGCCCACCTTGAATGTATGTATTTAATCCACGCCGTTCATCCGATTTTTCAGCTCATTTAAGGGGTTGAACCCAAAATTTAAGAATATCTAAACCTCGAATGTATCATACCACAGGAAATAGTGGTAATAATGATTTTTCACCATTGAAACGTTTCTGGTCCTCACAGTGATGTTTAGTTGACATCCAACCTGTTCATAAGATCCTACAGACGTGGATGAAAGGAAAACACAAATATAAGCTTGATAAAAAAAATTTTGTAGCCCACAAGAATTTTTCAACGGTAGACGCTCAATTCACACTGTTTCCTGTAGTGTGATCAATTCAAGCTTTGGACATGATTCATCTTTTAGCTCAAGCACTAAAACTATCAAGTAAAATGGATGGACAGAGGATCATTGTTACTTTGTGCTTTTCAACATAAAATTGTATATTCTCTTAATTGTTTTATTTGTGTTTATCTTTTTGTTTGATTTTACTTGAAATTTACTTTTGTAGTTTCCCAACAGAAGTGATGCACACGTAACATTGCTAACTTCTTAATAAATATATATGTTTGCTTGATTTTTGGGTTAAAGCTTTCAAACATAGTTTTTATCCGTAAATAACATCTATATCCCACACAATTTATGTTCTGTTTATCTAAACAATGGGCTGGGCATGATCCAACAAAGTCAAAATTTTGAATTGGGCCATCCCAATACTCCGGCCCAACCAGTTCAATATTCAAGCAAGAGCCGTGGGCTGTTGCCAGAATAATGGCAATATTTCTTCTTGCAATAGCCATGAATGGCACACAAGAAGCACTTTTATTTATTTGGCTTATTTTTCTTGTCATTGTAATGTCCTTAATTGGTTTAGGTTGTTGATTCACTTTGAATATATAGTCTATGGTTATGATAATAATGTGAACTTCTGAAACCAACTCTAATTGCTCCACATCCTTTAAACTTATCTCATCTTTGATAGCCGCAACTTCACAATTATAAAACTTGATTGAAAGAAATTCATGGATTTTTAATATTCCGTTAAATGGGATTAACTCATTGTTTTAGGTGCAAACCAAACAGGGGCCTAAAACAATCGACACGTTTGTAATAAAACCCAAATTAAATTTATACAAGATAATATTTTATTTTGAAAAATCTTTCAAACCCAATACGGCTATCAAGAACACTACTTAATTTGCGGTTCTAGCACAAGAAAATAGGCCCTTTTTAGCCTTGGTTAAAAAAATGGAGGCTAAATAATGTGTCTTTTAGCCTCGGTTGCTAAGGAACTGAGGCTAAAAGTTCATCTTTTGCTTCAGTTACGTAGGAGCCAAGGCGAAAAGTCTACCTTTTAGCCTCAGTTGCATAGGAACCGAGGCGAAAAGTCTACATTTTAACCTCAGTTGCATAGGAATTGAGACGAAATGTCTACCTTTTAGCCTCAGTTGCATAGGAACCGAGGCGAAAAGTCTACCTTTTAGCCTCAGTTGCATAGGAACCGAGGCCAAAGTCTACCTTTTAGCCTCAGTTGCATAGGAACTGAAGCGAAAAGTCTACCTTTTAGCCTCAGTTGCATAGGAAGCAAGGCGAAAAATCTACCTTTTAGCCTCAGTTGCATAGGAACTGAGGCAAAAAATCTACTTTTTAGGAGGCGAAAAGTCTACTTTTTAGCCTTAGTTGCATAGGAACCAAGGCTAAAAGTCTACTATTTTCCCTCAATTACATAGGAACCGAGGCTAAAAGTCTACTATTTTGCCTCAGTTTGCAAGTAATGGAGGTTAAAAGTTTAATTTTTAGCCTATAGGAACCGACGCTAAAAGTTTTACCTATTTAAATTACATTTACAAAGTAATTGGCCTAGTCCAAAATTAAACAGAACATTATCGAGTGGACTAGGTTCTTGGATCAATGGGCCTAGAATGATATCAGGGCCCACCAATTTAAATCTGGATCCAACTAGATCCTGGTTCGGGTCTAGAATTGCAGACCCGAATAGTCAGAATCGGGTCCTATCTGGCTGTTCCTTATGGTGCAACCTACTTGAGTTTTGGAGGCTTGATTTCTAGGATCAAGTCTCATAATTGATATGTTGCATGTTCTTAATTAATCTTGTTTAATTTATATTTTAATGGCATCATTTATATTCTTTCCTAGAGGTCTAACTTGTAACTCCTCAGAACTCGCTCTGCTGTAAGACATCATAGTGTATGACGGTTCCTAGTAGGTTAAGTTGCAAGTTGGTATACATGATTGGATATCTTTTATTTGTATAAATGCTCTTAATAGTTGGTTGGATGATGAATGGTACTTATGATTAAAAATGTAAATAGACGTATTATAATATATATATATATATATATATATATATATATATATATATATATGTGTGTGTGTGTGTGTGTGTGTGTGTGTGTGTGTGTTCCCTGGAGGATTCATTTTTTAAGGGGACATCATATTCTTGTAGCCTATGGTATGGTGCCCCAATATTGCTTGTATGTTACTAGTATATATTAGATATACGAGGTTAATTATTTGGATTTTACCTGTGCAAATTTTGAAATCTGTTTATGCAGTTTCAATGCAAATTAAATTTTATTTTTTACAAAGGTTTTCTAAATGCAGATGCAGATGCAGTTGCTTTACTCCAAGCTTCATGATAAGTAGACAGAGCTGAAAGTTTGACTAGTCTAATTTTACAAGAATGATTGAGAAGTACCTTCTTCTTTTTTTTTTTTTTTTTTTTTTTTTTTTTTTTCCATTTCTTCTCCTAATGGTCTGGGCTCGGCATGTTTAGATGAGAAAGGAATCTAAGATTAAACAAGACAACCGTGAATGAAATCAAAGTTTATAATTACGATGACGGTACTCTTTTTCCTCATCATATTTCTTATCCTTCATTTACTTCATTTGGTTTTATTGCATTTTTTTTTTTATCATGCTTCAAAATTATCAACAGCACCTATTATGTCAGTTGATATCTCTATTGAACTGTATTGTGCACCTGCAGAGGAAATGATAGAACACCTGAAAACTGCAAATGAGAGTCTGCAAGCAAAGATAAATGAATTGACAGATAAAATAATTTCGGACAGGCATGCACTTTTCAAGTACATTAACTGCTCCAAGTTTTAGTGCTGCTAAAAATCTTGGATTGCTAAAACATAAGCTATCTGGTTACAGGTCTGCTAAAGAGTGCCAAATACCAAAAGCTTGGACATGCTATGGACTTAAAAACCTAAATGATGTTGTGGATGCACTACCTTTTGACATGAGCATTGTTTAATACCTCTTTTAAAATGGTGGTTAACTATCACCATGGTTTAACCCTTTCAAAAAAAAAAAAACTATCACCATGGTTTACACTTCTAAAATTTATACACAGGGAATGTGGTTGATTTAATTGTGAAATAATTGGTTAGGCCTGGGATTGACTTAGCCCGGCCCAAAAATTGATAAAATTCATCATGGCCAATGCTGTAGCACTAACAATACATGGAAGATGGCATTCATTACACAACACCTATGCAATATAATTCCTTTTTGAATTGCCTAGATATACTAAGACAAGGTCGGAACTTAAATTTTCTTCTTGAAGATGGATCTAGAGAGGTAATAGCTTGTGTGTCTAGCTTTTTTGGCCAACATGATTTGATACGCATATGGAAACATGCAACTTGATTTAATAGTCAAATCTCAAATGGTTAAGCTCATTCCTATGAGTGACATTTGTAAGATCTATTGTAGCAGTAGTGGGATTTAAGTTCCAACTTAATATTTTCCTACAAGTGACAGTTATTGGATCTTTTGTAGTAGTTGTGGGATTTAAGTTCCAACTAAATATATTCCTGCAAGTGACATTTATTGGATCTTTTGTAGCAATAGTGAGATTTAAGTTCCAAGTCAATGTATTCTCTTGATGATGGTTAATGCTCTTTGTCCTTTCATCATGAATGCGGTAGCAAAAGGAATTCAAGCTAGTAATTTGTATTTGGCCAAGGTTAGTTATCTTGAACTCTTTGGACACGAATATCAAGGAGATAATAAATATCGATCCTATATTAAATAGTCTTAATATGATATTTGGCACCTTCATGCAGGCATGGTTTCAAAGTTCTCAACCAATGACACGGAGCCGGTCATCTGAATTAAGGTAATCTTTTTCCCGTCCTGATGGCGGGACTTCCATACAAACAAAGTAGGCTTGATGTTTGGGTTGGTGTAGGAAACAAAACCCGCAGCAAGTGTGCATTCCATTTCCCTCTTTTCTGCTCCAAATCATGAGTGAGATACATATTTCTCTTTTATCTGCTCCAAATAATGAGTGATATGTGTTTAAGAAGGTCCTGCACACATCTCACTTAACGATTGCCAAGATTCCATTGACCTGATGTTCCAAAAGGTTAAAAGCAGAGTTATTTCTGTTTATGTTTTTGGGTTCAGTCACTTTCTCGGGTTGTAATAGGGAAGATAGCATGGGGAGTTGTGTTCATTTTACACATGGAAAGTCGCACACACAAAATGTCTACCCTATTAAGTACATGACCTCAACCAACTTGTTGTTTTATATCTCTTTAGTATATTTGTTTATTCCTGGTGAGATTTGTCTGTTGATACTAGCACTCTTTCTAGCATTCATTGCATGCTTGTGCCACATGTACAATGTTTGTGTGTATGCATATACAGGTTGATATATTTTGCTAGCATCCAGAAACTGACTATTGGATTGAAGAACATTTTCCCCCACTGAAGATTTGTACCATTTTTGACAGATATCACAATGATATTGATGTTCTTGTCTTATTGCAAAGTAGTAATGAAGGTTTCTTTCATTTCTTTTGCTCTCATATGTTTTCGCTTGGATATCTATATGCTTGTACATGTGTCAAACAAGTCTATTTTAGACTTCATATGGTAACTTTGCTTTTTTCATATTTAAATGCTGAGAAAGAAACCTCTATAACTGTTAAAAGTAAAATTAGGAGCCAGGGACATGCCAGTGGAGTGATCTGAACTGTCGATATGATGGACTCCACTATAAATTACTGCTAATGGCGAGTTCTTCTTCTTTGCAGATGCTGTCAGACAACCGAACAAGCTGTAGTTGTTCATCAGCCAAGCAAAAGTCATACCCAAATCTTACGCTGTGACTTTGTATTATTTGTGGAACCTAATGTTGTGTAACAGTTTGATTGAGTTTGTTTTGAAAACTTTCAATAAACTGTTGTTAACTGTTTTGTTCGTATTGTGACTTTCATGATTGATTGTTTCGTGAGTGGATTAGTAGTTTAAATAAATATTTTAAAAAA
Source organism: Magnolia changhungtana (assembly GCA_030180095.1). NCBI lineage: Eukaryota > Viridiplantae > Streptophyta > Magnoliopsida > Magnoliales > Magnoliaceae > Magnolia > Magnolia changhungtana. Next base: position 7,722,091 of record JASAUF010000644.1, on the reverse strand, counting down.
TTAAACATTTTTAGCCTCAATTTGTAACCGAGGCTTGGATTTAGCCTCAATTGTTGAGAACCAAGGCTAAAATTCCCGTGGCTAAAGGCTTTAGCCTCGGTTGTTGAGAACTGAGGTTAAAAATAGATTTGGCTTCAATTGGAGGCAACTGAGGTTAAATTTTGGATTTAGTCTCACTTGAAGAAACGAGGCTGAAAGTGCACCTGCAAGTGCCCTGGTTTGTCAAGTTACGTGTATGGTGAGTCAGACTGGCTGCAGAACTCGATAGGAAGATTATTTCAAGTGTCTGCCTCAACCGGATGTGTGGAAGCTCGCAATAGGTAAATCATAGCCTCACATCCCATGTCCCAAAACACCAGGTGATTAAAACCCTTAAAACAAGATAGACATCTTAGGGTTTTTGTGGTGAGAAAACTTTTTCAAAATAGGAAATTCTCTAAGTTTTTCTCGCCCTGTCGATTCTATCGAAACACCCTCGATATGATCGACTTGCACTGTCGATGTCCTCGATACCTTAACGATATTATCGATAAGAGGACCAAAAGTGTTCAGCAACTAAATACTCATCTGGACGGATTTATCGATGTATCGATACGTCTATCGATATCATCGATATAAGCACAAATATGTCCAGCAACTTCACAATATATCTGGACGAATTATCGATGTATCGATACTCATATCGATATCATCGATATTCAAATCTCGAGCCCATCGAGAGTGGCTCAATAAGATCGACGGCAGATTTTCGGCGCCCCTGTTTTTTAATAAAAATTTCAAACTCCTTCGATATATCGATAACCGTCCGATATGATCTGAATTCAAATATCGATAAGATCGGAGGTCAATCGATGATATCAACAGTGGGCGCGCATTTCTTATATCATTTATTTCAGGTTAGTTTTAACTATGATCGGGGGCCCTTCGATTTAATCGATATTCAAATATCGATGATATCGACCCCAGATCGATTACATCGAACGATGTCATAATCTGTCCAGCGAGTTCAAAGATAAATCAGCTGGATTTATCGATGCCTCGACTCTGATCTCGATGTCATCGACATTCAAATTCCGATGACCTCGACGGTTTCCCCGATCATTCATGAAAACCTGAAATATCTCAAAATCAAGTCTCTCTCATTTTTCAAGTGTCGATGGATCGATTCTGTCATCGATGTAATTGGAGTTCGAAATTCGATGACATCGACAATGACTTCGATTCATCGACCAATTGGCAAAGAGTTTCAAAAGCGCATGACATCGAGTCCGAGTCATTGAGCAGACCATCGATGCCATCGAGAGTATACGCTCGATGATATCGAACCTACTCGATGATATCGAACTCTGCCATAAATGTGACCATTTTATATCCGTTGGAACTTTTTGCCTATTTATAGAGGACTTATCTTTTGCTGCTGTGAGAGAAAGCAGATAGAGCTTTTGAGTGTTTTAACTTATATCCTATACCTAAAGCCCTTTCTCTCAAGGGAGTTCATCCTTCAATCCACCCTCACCATTGATATTCAATAGAGTGGATTGGGGAATGAACTTCCACATTCAAGGATCCTCCAGCTACTACCTTAATGGCAAATTTTTATGTTGGGATGCCTTGAATGCATAAGACAGGATTTACTCTATCTTCCTTATAGAAAAATCTTTAGAGAGTAGGATTCCATCTCACCCTTGACCCAACCCCAAGCCAAGCATTGATATATCATCTTGCATTGCGAATCAAGGGAGCAGAAGACTCTTCGTCAACAAGAAGGAGGAGATCTTCGGTATTGTGCTTAACAGGACTCATCAACTTATCTGTAAGTATCTAGAGTCCAAGAGGACACTTGTGATAATTCCTTTTTAGGTCTTGGTCTTAAGTGGTTCTCACCCTTTGAAGCCCTTGTAGGAAGCATCCGGCGGGAGTGTACGTGTGGGTGCATAGTGTGGGCCCTTGTAGGAAGCATCCGGCGGGAGTGTACGTGTGGGTGCATAGTGTGGACCCTTGCTCTTGTGTAGGGCATAAACTGTTAGGTCCTTGTGTAGGTCCTTGACCTGTGTGGTCTAAAATCCGGGTGCGTTGTGTGGACCCTTGCTCTATGGAGAGCATAAACATCTGATTAGGAGTGAACCAGCAAAACTCTGTGTTTGAGGTGAACCGCGTAAAACCTCTGTAAAGGTTGAAGGTGAACCTGATTTAAAACCTTAGGTTTGAGGTGAACCCTGGGAAACCTCCTTAGTGAAATCCGATACACTCAAGGGTTGAGTGCGACAGCCGAGAGTGGAGTAGACAAATAGTCAAACCACTATAAAATGACTATGTTTGTGATTGCTTTTTTATATGTGTGATTTATGACAATGTATTCATATTCATATATCTGAACACATCTCTCGCACACACACAGTCACATCCAACATAAACTAAGTTGCATATTGTTATATCTTGATTAGTTTGTGATTGGATCCTCTACAAAGCTTGAAAGCTAGTAGAGTTAATTTGTGTAATCCTGAAAATTACATACATAATAGGATTACGGTGATAGGATTTTTAAATAACTCATAAATCTTTAAAAAGTCCTATTCACCCCCCTCTAGGACATATTGACATATTCCAATTTCTACTCAAGCGGTCTTCACCGCTATTTCAGAGGCTATAAAAGCCGTTTTAGCCTCAGTTGTTAAAACCGAGGCTAAAGCCTTTAGCCACAGTTTTGAACCGAGGCTAAAGCCCCCTTTTCTTGTAGTGTAGAAATGTTAAGAATGGTACGTTGGTTTCAAAACCTAGTTGTCGATTGGTTGAAGTTTGATGCTCTCCCTCAGGTTCTGTTGTATTGGAGGATAACAGTTATAGAAAATCTTCAAGCAAGAAATTTTAAATTGAATAATGTGCTTTGGGAGGCCAATTCAATTGCGGATGGGCTTTCCAGGATTGGGATTTTGATCGCCAGATAGTAGATCTTCCGCGAGCTATCAAAGGTGACATTTTCCTCGACAGGTTGGGGATGGGTGCTTTGTGGTTCGGCTGATGGTAGAGGCCACTTTTTATTTATTTATTTATTTATTAACAATTATTTTTTATAATCTTGCCCCAGTTGTGATTGGTGCTCTGTGTGGTGATTGTGCCATTCAGCGTGGGGCTCTGTACAAGTTTCGTGGCTGCCTCTGTTTTCCCTGTTTCTATTATTGGTTTTTGAATAAGGCTGTTTGCAGGGAGGCTGCTTACTGGAATTTACGCAGTGGTGGGCTGTGTCCTCTGTGGCTACTGCAGCCAGGCTGCCCGGGTTGCAGTTGCGGAGTGGTGGTGCAGCATGCTGGTGGTTATGGTCCTCTGCTGCCCCTTTGCTGTTTTGATGGTAGATTTTGGTGCTGTTTGTTCAACAGTGTTTGGGAGCGTAGTTTCAGAGTGCCATTTTGTGTTTGTGGGGGCTGTTTGTTTTGGTGTGGTTGTTGTAGCCCGTGTAGGTTGGAGTTCGCAGCAGGCCAGATTGTGCTGACTCTGGTTTCTCTGTTCTCTGTACAGAAGAGGTCCCAGATGTTTTTTTTTTTTTTTTTCTCATTTTGTGTGCTCTTTTATGATAATTGTAATTTTTATATTTTTGTATATTTGAGACAGTGGCTGGATCTTAGGGGGTGGAGTTTCACAAGAAGCAACTAGTTTTTTTTTTTAAAAAAAAGAAGAATAGATGTTTGCTAGAATACATTCTGATTGTGCTGTAATGACATGCGTAGTGAATTTAGCTTTTGAATTTATAGAGTTAGCTTTCAGTAATCCAAACTGCTTATAAGATGGGGTTCACCTTAGATGAATGATAAAAAAGAAGTATTTTAATCATTTAATCATTTGGCTCTTTTACTTCCTACGTGTATGTCTCTTTACATTTTGAATAGTCTAGAATTTTAACTTTCGAACGGTAAAATTTCAAATATATATTTTCAGTTGAGAGTCCCCTTGGATATTATCTGTCCATGATAATGGCCACCATAAGAAAAGCTTGGGTCATTGAAAATTAGGGCTAGCTATGAGCTGTGCCACTGTGAGAGTGGAGTTCTCCCACCTTTCTCAAAATAAATAAATAAATAAAATAAAGGTGTGCCACTGTGCAAACCAAGCGGTTGTCCATTGCTTTTGTATAAGGTGGCCCACTTACGTGTGGAACAGCTCAACTTTTAAGTTCGAATCTCCAAATAGTTTAGCCCATTAATTAAAATTCTTGACTCTTTTTCTTGAGTTGCTTTCCAAGATTTGTAGATGTTAGGCACACATATATGTGAAGCTATGCCCATCTACAAGAATGCACATGCGCCAATACAGCACAAGGATATAAGACATGAACTCTCCATTGTGTAGGCACGGAGTTTGGATGTTTGGCCTATCTTTTTTTTTTTTTAATAATAATAATAATAATAAATAAAATGCTATTTCATATATAAGGAGTTAAAAAACTGGACATAGCATGGATGGACCTGTTAAACAAAAAGGAAATAAACAACCCACCAACCAAAAGGAATAAACTGGAAGCAGAGTTTTGGAGGAAATTTACTGGAAGCAGAAATCGCGAATCACTTGGCTGAAGGAAGGAGACAGGAATACCCAGTTTTTCCACAACTCCGTCATTGACAGGCATAGAGTTTTGTCCATCAAAAGCATCAAGAAACCCTCTGGGGAGCTACTCCAAATGACTGACGATATCGGAAATGAGGCGGTTCGGTATTTCCAACATTTATTCACCTCGGAGGGAAACGACCTCGCCAATGGCATCCTCAATTGTCTCCCGAATCTTGTGACTACCCAGATGAACCAGGCCCTCATGATCCCCCTGACGTTGGGGGAAGTCAAGGCAGCTGCCACCTCGATTCCTCCAGACAGCGCGCCGGGTCCGGATGGTTTTGGAGGAGCATTTTTCTCTACCTGTTGGGATATTATTGGCATGGATCTTCTTGAGGCGGCCAAGGATTTCTTTTCTGGTGGGCCGATCCCCAAGGCCTTTCAGTGTACTCGGATCTGTCTTATTCCTAAAAAGAAGAACCCGGAATTCATTTCAGACTACAGGCCGATTAGTTTTTGCAACTGCATCACGAAAGTTTTCTCCAAAATTCAGGCATCTAGGATATCTCATTTCCTTCCTGATCTGGTTTCTTTGGAGCAGGGGGCCTTCATCAAGGACCGATCAGTCGTGGATAACATATCAATTGCCAAGGAAACTGTTCATGAGATTGACCGAAAGGTCTACGGTGGCAACTTGATTATTAAGCTTGATATGGAAAAGGCGTAAGATCGTCTGGAGTGACACTTCATAGCTCAGGCCCTTCATAAATTGGGTTTTAACGCCCAATGGATTGCTCAAATTCAGAGATGCTGGAGCGACATTTGGTTCTCAGTCCTCATTAATGGTCGAAGTTATGGTTTCTTTCAAGCAAGTAGGAGTTTTCGTCAGGGGGATCCGCTCTCCCCATCCATTTTTATCCTAGCCACCGATGTCTTCAGTCGAGCCATCTCCCATCTTTTCTCCTTGGGCCATTGCCAACCTTACAAGCTCCCCAAACAATGCATCTGCATTTCCCACCTTCTTTACGCTGATGATGCTATTCTCTTTCTTAATGGCAGGCTTTTAAACTTGTGTATCCTTCTTGCTTTAATTCGGGACTATGAAAGTGCCTCTGGTCAAAGGGTTAATGCCTCCAAAACTTCATTTCCCTCCCCTAGCCGAGCATCCGGGAGCAGGGCCCGCAAGCTTAGTAATCTCACTGCCTTCCATCAAGCGTTCCTCCCTTTGCAGTACCTAGGTATTCCTTTCACTAGAGGCCGTATCAGCAGCCCGCTCCTTCAACCGACTGTTCTCAAGATAACTTCTAAGATTGATGGTTGGAAGGCTAAAATGCTCAATCCGGCGGCAAAGCAGGTCCTCATCAAACACGTTCTTTCTGGTATTCCAATCCACTTACTCTCAACCACCAACATTCGAAGCTGGTCTGTAAATCCTTAAAGAAAGCTTTTGCAGATTTTTTCTGGTGGAGCTCAGAAAAAGGGAATAATAGACATTGGGTTAAATGGGCCAAGATTTTCACACCCCTTCGGGAGGGGGGTTTGGGTATTCGGCGAATTGATGAGGTTATGCGGGCTCTCAGAATCAAAATGGGGTGGAACCTGCTGAAAGGAAAATCTCTCTGGGCCCAGTTCATGTCTACCAAATACCTTTAGAAGCTGCTTGCGAATCGTGGTAGGATTGGTTCAGTCTCATCCTCTGAATGGAAGGATATTTTCCATGCCTTGCCTTTCACCTTAGCCCACTCTTGTTGGCTGATAGGGGAAGGTAATATCAGCTTCTAGTTTCAAAACTGGTCGGGTAGAGGTATCTTGGTAGGTGCTACGGTAAGGCCAATTCTCCAACACCTTCTTCAGGCAAAGGTCACCAACTTCAATCCCACGACGGGCTGCTGGGATCTATCTGATATTCAACACACTATAACGCCGGCAGCTTTTCAGGCCATCTCTGCTTCTGACATTGGCCTCTCTAATCGGGAAGACAGGTTTATATGGGACCTCACTTCGAGGGGATCCTTCTCAGTTAAGTCCTCCTGGCATGGGATCAGACTTAAATCCCCAAAACCGTTGTGGTCCAGGTGGCTTTGGCACAAGCTTCTGCCTCCTAAGCTGGCCATTTTTTGCTGGAAGACTGCTCATGCGGCGGTACCTGTTAATGCCACAATCCAGAACTGTGGGATCCCTCTCGCTTCTCACTGTGAATGCTGCTCTGATTCTACAGGTAATAGCTCATCTTCGGCTGGCCATCTTCGGTCTTCTCATCTTCTCCGCCTCAGCGGTCTCCCCAGTAGCTCTCTCGTGCAGTTCACAGACCGGCCTAGCAACTCCCACCCGCAGTTTCATCAGGCCTCGGTTGAGACGCTCGACCACCTGTTTAGCTTGGACAAAACCGCGTCAAAGGTATGGGCCCATTTCAACTCCCTGTTTGACATTCCCACAATCCAAAATGCCTCTTTCCTTCAACGGATCAACCAATGCTTTTTTTTGGCTAATGATCGATCCCAGATTAAGAACCTCATTGATTTTCTCCCTTGTTTTATTATTTGGGAGTTGTGGATAGGGCGTAATGCTGCCTGTTTTGAGGGTCACAATATGTCAGCCACGGGTATCATTTTCAAGGTTTTTCACTGGCTTCGGGAGCTAGGCTCCCAGATTCAGGCCCCAGATTGTTCCTCTATGGCTGAAAGCTCGATCTCTTAGATTATTGGTCTTTCTCCTCTTCACACCAACCCTGTCTTTAGGACCGCTGTGGTCAAATGGGAGAAGCCCCCTGACTGTTGGTTGAAACTTAACACCGATGGTTCCTCGAGAGGGAACCCTGGCGAGAGTGGAGGAGGAGGAGTTTGTAGGGACCATCTTGGCCGTCTCGTCTTTTCTTTTCATAGATATTACGGGTCCTCTTCCAATAATCGTGCTGAAGCTAAGGCCATTTTGGATGACCTTAATATTTGTTCTAACCTGGGCCTTGTGAACATTATTCTTGAGACGGATTCTAAGGTCATTGCGGATGAATTGCGGGACTCTACTTCGTCCAATCTTTGGAATATCTGGTATATTTTCGGGAAGATCAGAGCCAAGGCTACGGGCCTTAACATGGTGATCAGACACACCTTTAGAGAAGGGAATGCGGTCGTATGTGCACTGGCAAGGGTGGCTAGCGAGGGCCACCCAGACAGAATTTTCTTTCACTGTTCCCATCTTCCGAGGCTGGCGAGAGGGGCTTTCCTTTTGGACAATGCAGGGGTGGGAGCTTTGAGACACATCTGATGATTGTCCCTTCCTCCTGGCATGCCTATTTTTTGTGCAGTTTTTGATTTCTGGTATATGATAGGTGTGGCAGCCTCTCTTTTTGTTGGGCCCGCCTGAAATCTGTAATTTTCTCTCTAGTGAAATGCATATACAAGTCCTTTCTTAAAAAGAAAAAGAAAAAAAAACCAAAAGGAATAAACTATCTATCAGGCTGTTTAACCTCCAAAATTGTTTGCGTAAATTTTGGCACACCAGAGGAGTAAAATGGCCTTATTTTGAATAACAAGAACTAATAAGTGTGGCTCAGCTGGTGCAAGGCTCAGATGTCACACATACTCCACATTGGCATGTGTGATTTCATGCAATGGATAGTGCTCTATTTGTGTGTGGGTCCAACGAACCTGTGCTTTCTAGTGACATGCTATGTCAACCCTTCATGCAAACCTCCGGTGATATTTCTTCAAACACCGTAAACGAATTCATCATTTCGAATGCCTATTAATCTATTTTTACGGAGGGAATCTATCTGTACCATCCATTTTGTCTGAGATTACTATGGTTTGATAATTCTAGCCATCTGGTTAGTGATGCATCAAGATACGTTTGAAAACAAAGCAATGATTCACATTCACCAGGTAGAAAAACTTCATCAGTTAGATGGAACTATTAGATCAATCATTTTTTTTCCGCCAAATCGGTAGTGGGATTCACTGGATGAATAACTCATCAGATTAATATCCAGTTGGTAGTCAAACGGCTAAACTAATTCCTTAAGATTGTAATGCCATTTTGAAAAGCATTGCATAAAAAGTATAAGTGACTAAACATCTTAGTAGCTTAATATTATTATTGTTGTTGTTGCTGCTGCTGCTGCTGTTGTGGCTATTATTATTATTATAAGATGATGACTTTCTCTTAGTAAATCCATGATACATTCTCCCTTTTCTAAATTAACACAGGATAAAACAAAGAAAAGGAAAACACATCTTTCCAAATATTCAATATCAATACAAGCACACTCTTAAGCCAAGACTAAACATATAAAGAGCTTGTTTACAAAGTATTCAACGAGCTCATTTTATTTTGAAATATTTCTTAACGTAGCTACCAATAATAACTTAATAATTATTGAGAAAAGATGAACCTTTATCTAACATTTGCAATGTAACCTATCGTCTCATCCTGACCCTGAGATACAGGTCCTTGACTGTATGCATTTCTGCAACAACATCTCTCATCTGCATTCGTTCTCTTGGAGATTCCTCGGAGCATAACACACCAATTTTGACCATTGAAATCAAGCAGTCTTGCATTCTATTTCTTATATTGATATGATTTTTGTTGCCTTGAGTAACTTTAGCTTCTTCTACGAGCAGTTGTGGATCAACAATATCCATTACTTGATCAGGCAAAGCCAACTTAGCGAAATGATGAAGGCTTAGATTTTCCTTAAACACGTCATCAGTTGGCCTCTTTCCAGTGATCATCTCCAATAAAAGGATTCCATAGCTGTAGACATCTCCTCGTGTAGATGCTTTACTAGCCATCGCATACTCTACAATTTATACATCTCAAATTAAAGTGTCAGATACCATTTAGCTACATATAATATCAAATGTTGAATTTTGAGAGAGAAGTAATTGACAATTTTGCTTTAATATCGGAATTTCTAGCATCAATTGGTGTGCTATGAACTTGTGAGTTCTTGCAAAGATATTCTACATTGAACAAGACTACTACTCAAATGAAAGAACTCAACTCCTCAATCAAGTGAACACTTGTTATAGTGATGATTCTTATGTAACACATATCTCAACTAAAGCAATTATCATAAAAGAATTCTTCTTACCTTATTATAGTGTGATTCATGTGGGGGTGCAAGTGAGTACTACTTTGTATATTCATATCTTTGAAATCAATTAGATTTCGATGACATCAAGTTTGAATCTTGCCATGTGTGGGCCATCAAATCTGAGGTCATTCTTTTAGGACCTGGATCCGGATAAAATTAGGTTTGGGTGGCCATCAAGTACTTGGACCTTCATTTTGAATTAGGTGCAGGTCAGGTTCAAATCTGATCTAAGTCAAGCACTTGATTGGGTCCACCCGATTCATGGAATAAATTGCGCTCAGCCACACTATTCTGCTGCGGTGTCCCTGGAATCGTTTTCTGATGTTTGATTCCATTTGCTACACAATACTCTTCAAATCTCTTATTACAGTACTCTCCCCCATTATCAGATCTGAGACATTTTACTGTTTTACCTGTCTCGTTTTTTACCATAACTTTTCACTTCTTAAATACATCAAATACATTAGATTTATATTTTAAGAAATAGACCCACAATTTTCTACTAGCATTATTAATAAAGGAAACAAAATAGCGTGAGCTACTAAGAGATAATACCTGTGCCGATCCCCACACATCAGTGTGTACAAGCTCCAACAGATATGTCTTTGGAGCATGTCCTGTCTTGAAACTTACTCTCTTCTGCTTGTCATACATGCAGTCCTCGCAGAATTCCAAGTCAATAGACTTCAGCCCTGGTAGCTTCCCTTTTGACAATAACCTTTTCATCCATTTCTCACTCATATGTCTCAACCTCTGATGCCATAATTGCTCATTCACTCCAGTTGATGCGACTGCTAGTGAACTATACCATCCTAAAGTCACGTATAAAGTACCTTCCTTTTTGCCTCGAGATATCACCAAGGTACCTTTTGTGATCTTCCAGGAATCATTACTGAATGTCGTCATATAACTGGTATCGGCCAACTGCCCCACCGAGATCAGATTCCTTCTCAAACTTGGTACATGTCTGACATCCTTCAATTTCAACGCCGTTCCGTTTTTCTGATTTATATGAACGTCTCCCTTTCCAACAATACTGCACGGCTCATCATCACCCAGATATACTCTCCCGAAGTCACCTAATACATAGTTACGCAAAACTTCCTTACACGAAGTAGTATGAAACGAAGCACCCGAGTCTATAGCCCAAGACTCATTCCTTGCATCAAGAGACAAGATCAACGCCTCTGTATCACTCTCCTCAGATAGATTCACTGAATCCTTCTCGCCTTGAGAGCTTCCTTCTTATTTCTTGAGCACCCTGTAATTACATTTCATGTGCCCTTTCTTGCCACAATGCCAACACCTGTCTTTGTCTTTTGGTCCCTTGGACTTCTTCCTCGACTTAGAACGCCCGTGTTTATTGCCTCGTTTGTTCAGTGATCTTCTTCTTCCTTTAACGTTTAGAGCATTCGCTGAATCCCCTGAAACTTCTGATGCCTTTCTTCTAGATTCTTCGCTGAGAATTAGACCAGTCACATCATCAAATGTCAGCTTTGTTGACCCTGAAGAACTGCTCACAGCAATCACCAAACCATCCCAATTGTTTGACAAACTGGACAAGATCAATAACGCCCTGACCTCATCCTCAAAAACAATGCCAACGGATTTTAACTGGCTCGTGACTCTATTGAACTCGTTTAGATGTTTAGCTATGCTCCCACCATCTAACATCTTCATGTTGAATAGCTGTTTCATAAGATGAACCTTATTGGATGCAGAGGATTTTTCATACATGGTGGCTAGGGCTTTCATTAATTCTTTTGTAGTTTTCATCTTGGATATGTTGAAGGCGACTCTCTTAGACAAAGAGAGTTGGATCGTTTCTAAAACCTTCCTATCCAGTAAAAATCATTCATTATCTGTCATCTTTTCTGGTTTCTTCTCTTTTCCTCCTAGAGGAATATAGAGGTCCTTTTGATACAGATAATCCTCCATCTCCATCTTTCAGAAGGCAAAGTTTAAACCATCGAACTTCTCAATTCTAGTTTTCCTTTCTTCCGTCATCGCTCCCAATAGAACTAAACTAATAGCTCTGATACCAGTTGTTGCGCAGCATGCCAACAACGCAGTGAACCGAGATCCAATTTCAAGTCTCACCCACAAATGATAAACAAGAAGAAATAAAAACTAGAAGCAGATCACAGCAATCCAAACAAACCACAAGACAAGATATACATGAAAAAACCCTAACAAGGGTAAAAAACCACGGATGCAAACTTCCACTATGAAGAAAAATGAAGATTACAAGGCAATATACTAACCTCTCCCTTGGAAGTATAGAGAAAATCCCTTGCCCACACCTTAGAAATATTTCCTAATATTCACCTTAACCTTAGAATAGTCTTAGGGATACCTATTTATAGTTTAAGCAACTTCCCTTTCGCACCCTTGCAAAAGGCGACTAAAAAATCCGCAGTCCACATCAAAATCGGAAACGAATTTGCGTAACCATGACCGGTTGAGTAGACTACACGACTGGTCAAGAGGACCCCACGATCGGTCGTGCCAGGGCCACAACCGGTCGAGCACCTCGGAACCCAAAATTGATGCTCGCTGGACTTTGAGTTGAGCCAGTCCACGACTGGTCACGACCGGTCGAGTGGGCTCCACGACTGGTCAAGCAGGGGCCACGATCGGTCGTGCGCGGCCCCAGATGTGGCTCCACTTCTCAACAAGTGGTACCCAAGCACACCTAATGAAAAGATTTTATGATAGATATATACTTTTTACTCTTTTGCATTTTTTTTTTTCCAAGAACTAGAAATTGACTCTCTCCAAATCCGGCTCCCTCTTATTACTCTCCCTCTTTCTCTCTCTTCCTATATTACTCTTCTTAGAGAGAAAACAAGAGACAAGAAGAGAAAAGACAACAAAGAAAGAAGGAGAAGGGAGAGTGAGAGAAAGGGTGTGGCCGTTTGTTGCGTGTATTAGTTGATGTCATTACCATCTGAATTGAATTATGAAACATCCGGTTCAACCTAAAGAAATGACCAAATTGTAATTACATATTGTAGTTAACATCCATTAGAATTCCAATTTGAAGGGAACATAAGTCTCTCAGTATGGGTGCCAAGGACATTGGTCATTTTCAATTTATCAGACAAATTATTGCTATCTGAATTGATTAGGCTCTCAAGTGCACCCTTAGTCTATGCATGGATGTTTGATTTGAATAACATCGCAAGAAATAAACACAATTGGAGTTATGGGTTTTGATGTCATTATGACTTTCAATGGTGCCATCGCCACTTTGGTCCACGGAGCTACTGTATTGGACGGTGTGGTTGCAGCCCACGCACTAGAAGTGGGGTCTGATAGTCCAGCTGGACGGTGGAGACCCCACACGTGCATCTCCTCTATATTGAACTGAATGCATTCAATTGACTTTGGTTGAGCATCCAAACGCAATCTTAGGATGCTCCTGGATGCAAAACTTGATTGATTTGTGAAAATTCAGCTGAGTAAAGAGGCAATGTCTAGTTTTAATGGCATTTCCTACCATCGTAGACGGCCTTTCAAGTACAAGTTATGGCAACGCAATTCCTCAATTGGAATCCAGATGGCTTGATCAGCTGGGGTGCCCTCTCTCCAATCTATTCTTACAATACCCAGGATAGCAGTATCAAGTTGATTATATGTTTGGCATCATCTAATTGCAGGAAAATGGCTGCCAAGTTATCTTCTTGGAAGTACAGCACCTTAGGATATGCTTAGCTCTCTCTAATCCTTCCTTGGCAAGCTGCAAGTTCTGCCTTTATTTTAAAATCTCCAGAATCTGTCATTGCTGCTTTCCAAGAGGTCAAAGTCCATGTCGCTGCAGCCCACCACAATAGGGCTATGGTTAAGCTTAAGACTCACCCCCTTGGAATCACCTCTACTCATCTTGGTCTGAAATCATGCCACCTACCCATTTAGGACTTGTATTTTCTGCTTCTTGCTCGTCGATTGTCTCTGGGTTAGGCCCATTTTGGTTGGTAATAGTTTGCTACCTGCCTTCCTATGACATCGAAGGTATGGAACAAACCTCATCCCAGGCATTGAATGATACCACTTATCTTATTATCTAGGTTTCCTTTGTGAGAAATTATTAGATACGCAACATCTATTGTGGATTTGACTTATGACAGGTCGCCACTCTGCTCAATAGGACAATCTTAACCTTTTGCTTGTGTGGCCTACAGATAGCTAAGGAGAGACACAACAATGGTCCACATTAAGCATTTTTATTTTTTTAAAGATGAAGAAAAAGTCCAAAGATCGGCCACTGGGATCTTCTAATGTAAATGCATGCTCAAATGCTAGGATGGATCCTTGCTTGGGTCCCCAATTCTTCAATTATAGTGCTGAATATTACTGACTAGATGATCCACTGTAACATTCAATCTAATAGTTTTGATGGCCAGATTTGCTTCACCAGGATTTATGGCGACAATCAAGCTTGCAAGGGGTCTATCATATGGAAATAAATGAAAGATTTCTCTTCTAAACCTTATGTGGAGTTACACTTGACCATGAGCATGCTAGCAAGGCACATGAACAGTAGGGCCCATACGTAATGAATGGCTTGAATCTCACACGTCCCATGTTCTCACTTTTGTGGATGTCTTGGTTTAGCTGCTAGAGGCACATTTGCAAGCCTTACGGGAGATCACCCTCAATTTAACTTCTTTAGCCTTGCTTGAGCCTTTCATCAATCATAGATAGTATCTGGGCTGATGGATGAATACTGTAAGAGCATTGTTTTTGCTAAGAACTTCATCCCCTAAGCGACAAGATATTAAAGTGAATGTAGGCCACATTCGTCATCATGTTTAGCCACCTAATGGTTGCAGCATACTTTATTTTCAGGCCACAAAATATAATCAGAGAGATTTTCGGGCCACAACATATAATCAGAGAGACCCACCTGACAAATGGTCAAAGATCTTGCACACCCATAAGGAGAATATGATCCTCACAAGTATTGATAGGAGGTCTCGTAGGTCATCCCATCAGCTATCTTAATCAAAGAATTGAATTCTTCTTAAGAATATCCTGACATTGTATCAGTAGATGGATGAAGATGGTCTTCTTCCCAAATCGCAAAATTGTTCTTTTTAATGAAATCAACGTAAAATACTATGGCGGATAAGAAAATCAAGTTCAAACATACATGAAAAAACTGGTTCTCCGTAAATGCTTTGTAGAAATGACTGCACTATGTGTGACCGGCAAGCGATGGTTGCACTAGTATGTAAATAGACTAATGGTTCACCTAAAACCCATAGCATGCTAGGCTAGCAGGCAACCCATCTTTCCCACCAGTGTCTTTTATTTCTAGGACACCAACCCCTGCAAAAGTTGGGTCCCACCATGAAGATCACTTTGCACAAAAATCAGGTCCATCACTCATCAGCAAGCCACACTGTCAGTATGCAATGCAACCATATGGAAGAAACAACAAACTCTGTATTTATTTCCTTCATCTTCTTAAGAGTATTATGGAGGGTAGTCTTCCTCTTTTGTCTAAAGAAAAATTTCATCCAAAGTCTCACAAACAGTCTACTGTTAGATGGATTTAAGTGGAAATCTACAAAAATCAAATCCTTTTACGTAGGAATCTTGAGTATCTAATGGATTATCTAGGGTGTCACTACAACAATACAGGGCACCACCGGCGCTTTTTAAACATGTTTTTGAAGTCGGATAAGTATGCATCATGCTCCCTAATTACAGAAGTCCCCAATCGCTTCCCCCTCTCTCTCTCCCTAGTCCCCAATCCCTTCCCTCTCTCGCCGCACCACCCCCCCCCCCCCCCCCTCTCTCTCTCAGCCGCTCATTCTCAGCCATGGATCTCCTTCTCTTGCAGAAGGCCCTTTTCGCCCTCTTCTTCTCCATCATCGTCGCCACCGTCGTATCAAAGCAGCGCAGGAAGCGATTCAAGCTCCCGCCGGGCCCACTCTCCGTTCTCGTCTTCGGCAACTAGCTCCAGGTCGGCGATGATCTCAACCATCAAAACCTTTCCGATCTCGCCCCTTGTTCGGAGACATCTTCCTCCGGATGGGCCAACGTAACCTCGAAGTCGTCTCCTCCCCTGATCTCGGCAAGGAAATACTCCACACTCAGGGCGTCGAGTGGAAGCTTGAGTAATATTTATGCCCTACTTTTTTATAGATACATCATTTTTCTCCACTTTTTTGTACCACCGTACTATGAAAAGTGGACAAAAAGTTTACAACGGCTTATAAAAAGCAAAAAAGAGAATCTGTTACATGGAATGGATCAATCTCGACCCTGAAAAAACAGGGAGATTCTTGCTTTTTGTGAGAGAGAGAGAGAGAGAGAGAGAGAGAGAGAGAGATTCTTACTTTTGTATAGATACACCCCTTTTTCTCGACTTATGCTATTGTATTCCAAAAAGTGGATAGAAAGGGGTTATCGATTAGATGACCTTAGGGCCTCTTTGGATACCCTAGGTGAAAGTTACTTAAAGTTACTTACAGGTAACCTGTTTGGATGTAAGTTGTAAGTCACTTACAGTAAGTTTTTCTGTTTGGATAACCTGTAAGTTATTTACAAGTAGAAAGTTGTATATTCATATTAAGCAGAGCTTAGATTGGGGAATCGTTTTAAAATGTTATAATCATATAAAAAAAAACATGGGATCAAATATGTTATTTTGTTAAGCCCATCAAGATGAATATTGGAGATAATTATTAAGGTAAGCCAATCGTCAAGTGGGCTATAAAAGTGGGCCCACGAATTCAAAATGTCTATAATATGGAGTGATAACTCAATTTGTCATCCAACATGTTCATAAGATCACAAACACCTGGATGAAGGGAAAAAAAATCATCTTGATCCATAACTTCTGTGGCCCCCCAAAAAATTTCAACGGTATACACTCAATTCACACTATTTCCTATGTTGTGGTCCACTTGATCTTTGGATATAGCTATTTTTTAGGATCAGGATTTTAATTTAAGTATTAAAATGGATGGATAGTGTGGATCAAATACATATATCATGGTGGATCCCACGGAGTTAATGCATTACTCACATGTGATCCCTTCCTGCATAATACTAAGCCGTACACCAATTGGCAAGAGATCTTTTGAGAACGTTTTGAGAACTCATCATACGTGATTTGAGTCCAAAATCTGAACGGTCCACGTGATGCAGAACCCCATGAAACCCCCATTACCCAACTTTTACTTTGATCTAAAATATTGGTGGGCCATGACAAAAGAAAACATTTTCCTACCTTCATTTGCATCTCTCTTTTCTATAGCCAACCAGTGTTTTAAATCAAGATGCAAATTGGTCCCTGACGGTTTCATGGGATGTTGCATCACATGGTCCGTTCGGATTAGAGGCCCATCACTTATACGCACGTGCGCAAGTGCGTATAAGTGACTGTTTGGATGCCAGCGTGCAACATCAAACCACTCCCCTTTTCAAAGGAGAAAAAAAGGGTAGATGAAATCCTACCGTTTTAGAAGGAGAAGAGACAGAAGGCGGTAACTGTAGCGAGAGATTGCAGAGCCGAAGAGAGATCGGTGGGTTGGTGCATTTCTCCTTCTTCCCCTCTTTTTAAAAATCTTACCGTTGAGCCTGTAAGGGCCTGTTTGGATGCCTGTAAGTTCTTTTAAGTTGTAAGTGACTTACCTGTAAGTCACTTACAGGTGAAAGTTACTTACAGGTAACCTATTTGGATGTAAGTTGTAAGTCACTTATAGGTAAGTTTTTCTATTTGGATAACCTATAAGTTACTTACAAGTAAAAAGCTGTATATTCACATTAAGCAGAGCTTAGATTGGGGAATCGTTTTAAAATGTTATAATCATATATAAAAAAAAAAAAAACATGGGATTAAATATGTTATTTTCTTAAGCCCATCAAGACGAATATTTGAGATAATTATTAAGGTAAACCAAGCATCAAGTGGGCTATAAAAGTGGGCCCACGAATTCAAAATATCTATAATATGGAGTGATAACTCAATTTATCATCCAACATGTTCATGAGATCACAAACACCTGGATGAAGGGGAAAAAAAATCATCTTGATCCATAACTTCTGTGGCCCCCCAAAAAATTTCAACGGTATACACTCAATTCACACTATTTCCTATGTTGTGGTCCACTTGATCTTTAGATATAGCTATTTTTTAGGATCAGGATTTAAAATTAAGTATTAAAATGGATGGACAGTGTGGATCAAATACATATATCATGGTGGATCCCACGGAATTAACGCATTACTCACATGCGATTCCTTCCCGCATAATACTCAACTATGCACCAATTGGCAAGAGATCTTTTGAGAACGTTTTGAGAATTCATCATACATGATTTGAGTCCAAAATCTGAACGGTCCACGTGATGCAGAACCCCATGAAACCCCCATTACCCAACTTTTACTTTGATCTAAAATATTGGTGGGCCGTGACAAAAGAAAACATTTTCCTACCTTCATTTGCATCTCTCTTTTCTATAGCCAACCAGAGTTTTAAATCAGGACGCAAATTGGTCCCTGACGGTTTCATGGGATGTTGCATCACATGGTCCGCTTGGATTAGAGGCCCATCATTTATACGCACGTGTGCGTATAAGTGACTGTTTGGATGCCAGCGTGCAACATCAAACCACTCCCCTTTTCAAAGGAGAAAAAAAGGGTAGATGAAACCCTACCGTTTTAGAAGGAGAAGATACGGAAGGCGGTAACTGTAGTGAGAGATTGCAGAGCCGGAGAGAGATCGGTGGGTTGGTGCGTTTCTCCTTCTTCCCCTCTTTTTAAAAATCTGATCGTTGAGCCTGTAAGGGCCTGTTTGGATGCCTGTAAGTTCTTTTAAGTTGTAAGTGACTTACCTGTAAGTGACTTACAGGTGAAAGTTACTTACAGGTAACCTGTTCGGATGTAAGTTGTAAGTCACTTACAGGTAAGTTAGTTTTTCTGTTTGGATAACCTGTAAGTTACTTACAAGTAGAAAGCTGTAAATTCACATTAAGCAGAGCTTAAATTGGGGAATCGTTTTAAAATGTTATAATCATATAAAAAAAAAAAAAACATGGGATCAAATATGTTATTTTGTTAAGCCCATCAAGATGAATATTTGAGATAATTATTAAGGTAAACCAATCATCAAGTGGTCTATAAAAGTGGGCCCACGAATTTAAAATATCTATAATATGGAGTGATAACTCAATTTGTCATCCAACATGTTCATAAAACCACAAACACCTAGATGAAGGGAAAAAAAAAATCATCTTGATCCATAACTTCTGTGGCCCCCCAAAAAATTTCAATGGTATACACTCAATTCACACTATTTCCTATGTTGTGGTCCACTTGATCTTTGGATATATCTATTTTTTAGGATCAGGATTTAAAATTAAGTATTAAAATGGATGGACAGTGTGGATCAAATACATATATCATGGTGGATCCCACGGAGTTAACGCATTACTCACATGCGATCCCTTCCCGCATAATACTCAGCCGTGCACCAATTGGCAAGAGATCTTTTGAGAACGTTTTGAGAACTCATCATACGTGATTTGAGTCCAAAATCCGAACGGTCCACGTGATGCAGAACCCCATGAAACCCCCATTACCCAACTTTTACTTTGATCTAAAATATTGGTGGGCCGTGACAAAAGAAAACATTTTCCTACCTTCATTTGCATCTCTCTTTTCTATAGCCAACCAGAGTTTTAAATCAGGACGCAAATTGGTCCCTGACGGTTTCATGGGATGCTGCATCACATGGTCCGTTCGGATTAGAGGCCCATCACTTATACGCACGTGTGCGTATAAGTGACTGTTTGGATGCCAGCGTGCAACATCAAACCACTCCCCTTTTCAAAGGAGAAAAAAAGGGTAGATGAAACCCTACCGTTTTAGAAGGAGAAGATACGGAAGGCGGTAACTGTAGCGAGAGATTGCAGAGCCGGAGAGAGATCGGTGGGTTGGTGCGTTTTTCCTTCTTCCCCTCTTTTTAAAAATCTGACCGTTGAGCCTGTAAGTGACTTACAAGGAAGTGACTTCCCACCCCCATCCCCTTGCAGTTTTTTGGTAGATTTGCCTTTAAGTGACTTACAGGTTGTAAGTTACTTACAGGTGATTTTTCTCCCCCAAACACCACCTGAAAGTGACTTCCCTGTAAGTCACTTACCACTTACCCAACTTACAAGCATCCAAACAGGCCCTAAGTGACTTACAAGGAAGAGACTTCCCACCCCCATCCCCTTGCAGTTTTTTGGTAGATTTGCCTGTAAGTGACTTACAAGTTGTAAGTTACTTACAGGTGATTTTTCTCCCCCAAACACCACCTGAAAGTGACTTCCCTATAAGTCACTTACCACTTACCCAACTTACAGGCATCCAAACAGGCCCTTAGCTTACAGGATCCAAAAGAATAACTTAGAAGAGAGATGATCTAGTACGGTGGAATGGATCAATTTGTGCTGTCCATTCCGTCTGACACGGCCAATCATATAATGTGGGTTAAATCAGCAATTTGAACTATATATCAGGTAATCCCAACCATCTAGTCCATGGCATGGTATTTGAAGATTTGCAAAGAAGTGAAGGAAAGGAGGTTGCAGCTCTTCAAGGATTACTTTCTTGAGGAGAGGAAGTAAGGTGTTTTTTTTTTTTTTTGGATTTTTTTTTAAAAATATTGTTCGTTTTTTTAAAGGTTGAAATTCCCAAAATGTCCTCCATTATTTTTCTTTAAGAAGTGGAGTTGAGAATTATTGCCCACGTGGTATGTTTATGAAATCCAAACCGTCCAATAAGTATAGCTCTTGTAGATCCAATCATAAGGCGGGCGCCGCTGTTGGAAAACATTATATACTACTGAAAACATCACGTGTAGCCTATCTAATGGTTGTGATCGGATTATTTATTTATTTAATGTTTATGTAGCCTAGTGGGAACAGTGCCTGTGGAAACATCACATGTAGCCTATCTAATGGTTTGATTGGTTATAAAATTGAAAAGAAAAAAGATGGCCTTGAATACTTACATGTGAGTTAAAATGCTGCTTATTAGGTGTAACCACTGTAGGACGACTTTAGACCTTTTTCCCATCTAAATTGTTTACAACTTGGGGTTTTACAAATGTCCATACCAACCCATTATAGGTGGGCCACACTTTAGTAGAGAATATTGACCATTGGCCTTCTGACTTAGAGGTGCGTGTAAGCAAAGTAGGTGTGTGACATACAACCTGTCCAACATATGAATCCAAGATTCGATGAATGAAAATTCTGGCAGATCCTAACAAAAAGTGGGCCACGCCATAGGAAATAATGTTTGCAATGTTATGTAATGCTCAAAAACATCCAAATCATATGAAGCCCATTTGATGATTTGATTGACCAAATATTTTTGTTCGAGTGATCACCATGGCGGGGTCATTTGTTAGTGATGTTACTATGCAGGACCTTGAAGAACAATCAGTTACAGGTCGATCCCTTCAACCCTTTCACATATGCCAAATCTCAAAACTCTGTATGGTTTCTGTCACTTGTATTTGAGTTGGTTATTCTATTTTGTGGTTTATGCTTTTTAATATCTACTTGAAGTGCATACTTTAATATGGTAGAATTTCATCTTAAACCAAAGGTGTATGGTGCCAGCATATTATGGTTCATGGCTCAGTTCTGTTGAATTTCTACATCATCATGTCTTCTTGTGCATGAGTGGATATGTTTAAACATTACATCACACAGTTACAGAGTGCGGGATATGCTCACATGGTTTACACGCTTGGCACGTTAATGTAGCTGGTCCATATATGCATGCAGTGATATCCGCACCATTTTCCATTCTTCTTTTGCTTAGATTCAATTTTCTTCTCTTCTTGCAGCAGCAATACAATATCCTCTGCCTTAGAGGGACAATCTACCTTAAATAGGCAGAGAGAGTACAAAACCATATGGGAAGATCTCCAAGCAGGTTTGAAGAGTATCCTATTGAAGTAGCAGAAAGGGGATAAAAGACATAGTCGAGAGATGTAAATAGACCACAAGGATCATTTGACTTTCCCCACCTTGGAGGTGTGTTTTTCCATTGATCCTTTAGAGAACGGAGAGCAGCAGCTGCAAAATTCATGGATTCCAATGCATTCTAATTACGAGTTACCACATATAACTGATGGCACAGTTACTTCACATGGGTTCATTTGTAAGACATATTTACAAAATAGAAGTTAGTGAACTTGGTGTGAGAGTAAAGAAACATAATTTCTTATGAAGGCTGTATTGCATTCCTGTCTCTGCATATTACTTTTTAGCACCCATGTTCTTGAGCTGGTCATGCAACCCAATTAGAAAATATTTCATATGGTTGAAAGTTATTTTTGTCATTCTAATAATCAAAATCTAGCAGCAGTAGCATTTCTCTTATCCCAAGAAACATAAAAATATTCATTTCAAGCTTGGATGCTATACTTTTGATAACAAAGGTTCTGTTCTAAAGATAGGATGCAACATAGTTTCAGAAATTTCAACATGTGGTGATAGCAAATATTTGGCCTTTCATTGGTTTCTTTACACTTTCTTTACAGATTGATTTATTCTATTTAAATGCTAGAGCATTGAAATTGAATCTATTTTTGGTCAATGTTTATAGCAACATCTGTTGCATGTCATTGCAATTCTTTTAGTAAGGCAATTTTCTTCAATTCTCTTCTGACTTCTTCCCTTTTCTTTTTTATTAGCTGAACCTGGAAAAACACTTACTGAACATTTTTAGCTTACTAGACAAAATGGAATGAAACCATTGAAAAAATAAATCATTACGAGTAACCTTCATACATTAAATGTTTACTAGAGTTTTACCAAATGGTTTCTTGATATCTTGCAGGCAGAGTCCAATATTTACTAGATAAGTGGCGGGCTGATATTTTCCCTTCTACTTGTTTGACTTTAGAACTGATAATAAGCGGGAACTATTGATCATAGGTCAGTGATTGGTGCATGCTTTTCAGACAATCATGCCGTATGGGATATCTACAAGTTAGTGATATCCCTTTGCATGTGCTGTAAAATCGATATGAAAAGGGCCACGAATCTCACATTGAAGTAGATTGGTTTTGATCATAGGGTTTAGGGGTGTCCACATGGGTTACTGTGGTTTTTTTTTTTCCAAATGATTTGTATTATGGCTACTATATTGCCTAAGGAGTGCTTTACTTTTTATAATCTTAGGTGGGACTATTTACGTTATGCCTTGTAGTTGTTGCAGTTTTTCTGCTCGGCATTGTTGCTCTAGCGTGGTGGTGCAGCCACAGTTGGGATTTTGCACCTTCCCTCGTAAAGTCCCTTCATTTGGAGCATACGATGCACATTGTTCTCTGTTGGCTACCAAACTCCAGCTGTTGGGAGCCTTGCTTCTACTTGATCAAGAACTGCGGCTGTCCATCTGCTCATTCCAACCATCTATCCAGGAAAGCTGTTCTTTGCAGATGGACTCCACTATATATCTGATTTTTATATTTTGCTTCTTGCTTGTGCCAGGCCAAGTGTGAAGAGCTAGTAGCTAAGTCCAAACATCAACTTTCCCCTTTTAACCAGGCCCTGGAACCGCCGAACCAGTTACTGGCCATGGCAAAGGCTCACATGCAACTTATCTCCAACAAAATACAAAAGTTTTCACAATTATGTAGATTATGATTATATATAATTAAAATTGATGTGTGAGGCATATCATGTGTTACTTTTTTTTTTTTTTTTCTGAAATGACCTCCGTAACCTCATGCACACATCCAACATAGACAAGTGACCAAGTTATGGACTATCATACAGCTCACAATCATAACTCTGGAAGTCCGGATAGTTTATTCTTTGTCATGCCGTAACAGTAGAATGTACTCTCCTTTTCATATTTTCATCAAGGGATACCAAAATATTATGATTTAATTTGTGACAGGAATACTTCTCATGATCTGCTTCCATGCAGAAATTGCTTGATGTTGATGTCCATAGAAAAATCCATATTTGTGATGACATTATGTTGGTTGAGCTTGTGTCTGTGACCAAAATTGGATTTTTTGATTACAGGCGCATCTTCTTTTAAGTTTATGGATTGTGTTTGGAACTTTCAGCATATATTTTAGTGTTTTTTCTTTTATTCGCTTGTGACCTTTTTTTTTCTAAGTTCTGAGGTTGTTCATGGTGATGTGGTGTTGCTAGATCAATAAAGTCACATTCAGCTTGACTCTAGAGATCATTCATCAGGTGGGTGGTTTTGCAAGTCATTGCTACTTTAATTGCCACTTCATTTGTTTGCTTAGAAGGTAATCACGTGGATGCATCTCTGATTGAGATATGACTTAACCTTTGATCCATTAATTCTAAAATAGTGTATGTTCCTTTGCAACTTTAAAAGAAAAGGCATGTTTATTGTTGAGATTTTGAGCTGTCTTTAGGAAACCCTGTTCTTGCACCAACTCAGGAAGACTTATTGATTCGACTCGATGCAGTCCATTTGTTAGCTGTGACAACAGTAGCTCACCGTTTACCTGTAAGGCATGTTAATGATGTCTGCTGCCTAGTGAATGGCCTGATCTTTGACATGTTTACCATCGCGTGTGGGAACTAAGTCCCAATATATAAGCTGTCATATGGATCTACCCATGACATTGATGCATGGTATGAAGTTGTTTAGTGCATTATTAAACACGTTTGAATGCCAGCATCGAGCTCCCCGTCACCTTTTCCTTTGTATCATCAGCAAGAATCTCAGTTACAACACAGATGCTGGCTTACTGAATGGCTGGAAGTTCAGTAATTTAACAGCTATGTACGTACCTCTCTATAACCAAAACCTTTAAATTATTAAATAAAATAGAGAAACCATCCAACCCAAATGATAAAAAGAAAAAAGGAAAAAGAAAAACCTTCTAAAGAAATAGATAAAACCTCTAAATCTAGCTCATACTGTTTTTGCACTCTCTTTAAGTTTCCCCACATCTATTGGGACAATATTGCTTAGAGTAGAAAAATCATGTGGGCTGTTTTTCTTTTTGGTTTTGATACAAAATTTCTTTCAGCCTTGAAAACTTAGCATATTGAGTGCATGGTGTGGCATACATAAGTGCATTGGCATCTATTGTTAAATGGTGAATGCATTGGCTTGGATTAGCTCTTCCTTGCAGAGCTGATGACCCAAAGAAATCCTGCCTTTTGTTTGATAAATGCCATTTCCTGTATGAGTAGAAACTGGAAACAATCTCTACTGCCACAGATCCATCCTGATTTTTATTTTTATTTTTTTTATTTTTTTGTAAAGAAACATTAGGGGGGCTGGATTTCTTAGTTGGTGGATTGGATGATAGTTAGCAAACAAGGAAACTGCAAAGAAGGTACCAGAGATGTTGGTGTTTGATTATGTTTCTATTGTCAAAAGTATGCTAAAACCCAATGATTGCATGTCTTAAATACCATGGTTTTGTAGCCATTGAATCGCATGTTCGGGATAAAAATTTTGCTACGGAAAACACCAAATTAAGCAATTTATTCCCCTGTATGTGTTGGAATATTTTGCTACGGAAAACACCAAAACACCAAAATTTTCTACGGAAAACACCAAATTTTGTAGCCATCGAAGCCCATGTGCTGCCAATTGTATCCTGGTTTGCAACTTACCAATTCTCACCTTCCTCAGCTATGTGTTGGAATATTTGCAAGTAAGTTACATACTTATGCTTTCATGTCACCTCTTTGTTTTCTGTCAGAAGTCATTCTGTTTTTTTTCAGTGCTGCCCAGACATTATTTAGCAGTTCATGAGATTTCTCTGTGCTTTTCTTTTGGTGTAGTTGTCCTGGTAGTATTTTGTGGTGCATCTTATCTAGGGGTGGTTAATTCTCGGGATGATCGAGTTCACATGAAGGCTGATTTCCTTGCTGCTTTACTTGGTGTGTATTCCTGATGTGCTATCACTTTGTTCCGGTCTGCATAAATGGTGAGGAAGATGGCTATCATCTGGTGTAGGTTTATAACAAGGATGGGGTTAAGTTCTTAAGGAAGCCATGAAATGTTTGCAGGAAAGATGATGATTGGAAGCTCTCTTGAGATGTTTATGTATTTGTTGGCATTGGGCTTCTTCTTTTGCTCGGTGCAATATCTGCTCTGATAGCTATAATTTAACCTTGGACGGTGAGTGAGGCTTATTTTGGTGTTATATTAATGGCTTTGTCTGTGGCATTTGTTATTTCTTTACCACATTAATTATTATACCGAACTCTTTGCAGTTTTCCCTTGTTATTCTGACAGATCGGGGTTGTGTTTCTTTTAGTTCTCCTTCTCATTGTCCTGCCTATTGGTGTAATCCACTATTGGGCTTCAAACAGCTTCTATTTGACCAGGACACAAATGTTCTTGGTTTGCTTGCTTGCATTTGTCCTTGCTTTGGCTGCATTTGTTCTTGGGCTATTGGAAGGTGACAAGGGCTATAGTCGCAGTTATTTCATTTGTTTGATCATATGCTATTCTTTCATGAGAAAGTTGACTTTCCAGATGAAAATTACTACTCAGCCCATGAATCTAAACACTTTTTTGTTTTGTTTTTTGTTTTTGGTGTGTGCAGATAAGCCCTTTGTTGGTGCATCTGTTGGTTACTTCTCATTCCTTTTTCTTCTTGCTGGGAGAGCATTGACTGTAAGTCGTATCTTATTTCCTGAACTGCATTTTGAATCTACTATTAGGTTCTGTTTAGTGTTAAATTCTCACTATTGGGTCATGTCAACTTCTAGATGTTTGTTTGTCTTCAACTTTGTTTTATGACATGACAAATTACTCCTTTTCTCAGGTGCTTCTTTCACCTCCCATTGTCGTCTATTCTCCAAGAGTTCTACCGGTGTATTGTTATGATGCTCATGCTGATTGTGCCAAACATGTCAGGTATGTCAAGATTGGTATTCTACATGTGATTGTGTATGCTTGCTTGTGAGGAATTTCAAGTTTACTTTGTAATAATTGTCCGCATCTCATTTTATCATGTGCAATCCTGTTCCAATACATAAAGTTGATGATGGAAGATGCTGTGCATTTTCTCAGTAAGGAAACTATTGTTCAGGCAATTGCTCGGTCTGCCACTAAAGTGAGTTTGCTTCTGCCTTGAAATGACTTCTTAGCTATTATGTTTCTCTCTTCGTATTCTTAGATCTTTTCCTGAATGGAACTGTCTATTGTATTTGATTTTTGAAATTTCAATTCCTTCTCATCTGTATGATTTCTTCATCATTGGCATGTTTCTGTTATTAACTGGTTTTGATTAGCGTTCACATTTGTAACTGCAGTAAGTGATGCATAAATATTTAAGTTACATTCTCTTTTCATTTTTCTATTTGTCTTTTAGTTGGCTTTGTTTCTTTCATGTTCTCTGTCTCTCTAATATTGCTTGTGAGGGAAGCATGAGGATACCAAACCACGTTGCTTCATACAATGAACTGGAAGTTTCTTGCATACTTTTAATGCACTTTAACTTAGGAGAGGTGATAAATTTCTATCTTCCTTTCTAGTTGGGTGAGGGATGTGGGTCGACCTCCTTTTTTTGGTCCTAAGGAGCCTGTCCTTTTAAAGAAAATACAGCAACAGTTCACATTCAATTCAGAAAGACCAATGATTGCATGCATGGCTAGGACCTTCCAATGAAGGAGATGTTGAGCATGGTCTATACACAATTGACCATCATATCAATGGTCTAGGATTGCCAAAACATGGACAACTGACCAGAACACCATCATTTGATACCTTGTCTGTTTTTAACACAGACATTTATGGCCGTATCTAAGTTTCGTAGCGTATCAATAGCTGCAAAAAACATTTCATAGTATTAAAACTAGTTTGTTCAATTTGTTATGGAAAAAAAAAAAAACTAGTTGGTTAAATTGTTGAATGTTGCTTGTTGAATGGCCCATCTAGCGATTGATAACTCTATTATATTGTTTCAATCTTGTAATTAATGGCTTATTTTTTAATTCATTTATTCTATCTTCGTGGAATGCTACTTTTTGACTCTCTTTTTTTTTTCCTTGTGTGCAAGATTTTAATCAATTGTGCCTAAATTTAGGCTTACAAGCACTTTAGCCTTTTGACGCCACTCGTACTCTGAGTGGACCACATGGAGGATTTATTTTTTTATTTTAAAAATTATTCAAGACCATTTTCAACTTATTGTTGTAAATATTATATTTTTTTATTGTGGAGTAATATAAATTTTGTTTAATATTCAGTTTTAATTGTATTGCAACATTTTTTTATATTTCAAATATTTTAAAAAATACAGGTTTCAATTGAATTTTATATATATATATATATATATATATATATATATATATATATATATAGAGGGAAATGGTCACCTGCGCACCTTTTCACGTGAGCACCAATGAGCACCTTTGCACACGTGTCATGTGCACAAAATCTGAACGGTCCAAGTGATGCTGCACCCCTTGAAATGCTATAGGCCCAATTTTCACCGATACATGACTTTGGTGAGCCATAGCAAAGAGAAACGCAAATCAAGGGAGGAAACTGCTTCCTTTGCCATGGCCCATCGAGTTTTGTATCGGCTGAAAATTGGGCCTATGGCATTTCAAGCGGTGCGGCATCACTTGGACCGTTCAGATTTTGTGCTCATGACACGTGTGCAAAGGTGCTCATTGGTGCTCACGTGAAAAGGTGTGCAGGTGACCATCTCCCATATATATATATATATATATATATATATATATATATATATATATATGGGAAAAGGTACAATGCGCTCAAGCTGATTTTACCGCCCCATGAGGTGGAGCTGTGTGGGCCCCATCGTGATGCGTTTCGAACATCTACCCCATCAGTTAGATGCACCATTCCGTCGTGGGCCTAGGTCTCAAAAATCAAGTCAATCTATGACTTGTGTGAGCCACACCACATACAGAAGTGGAGAGGGGCCGTGCACCATTAAAACATTCATAACCATTTTTGAAGGCCCACTAAGATGTGGTTTGAAAATCCAGCCCATCCATTATGTGTCCCACTTGAATGAGGGTTCAGACCAAGTTTCAGGTGCATGAAAAACTCAGGTGGGCCCCACCAAGTGCTTTTATATGTTTTAACGGTGTCTTCACATAATTTTAGATGGTATGGCCCACCTGAGTTCCGTATACGGCTGATTTTTGGGACATCCCATAATTTGAAGGGGACCCATCAAATGCACGGTGTTGATGGTCGAAACACATCACGGTGGGGCCCACACAGCTCGACCTCACGGGAGCTTTTATATATATATATATATATATATATAATTTACTGGCCTGCGCTGGGGCCTCTCAAATCTATACAGCCCTTTTGAAGACTTTTACTATAGACTTTTAGCGGCGCTTTTCCGTGATTGAAAGTGTTTAGAAACCGTGCTTTGGAACACTTTTACTGGTGCTTTGATAGACTTTTGCGGTGCTTCTTGGGAAAAGGATGTACAACTAACGGCGCTCAGACAAGCGCTGAAAAAGTATTGCCGGTGCTTTTTGGGATTTTTACCGGCGCTTTTGACCGCCAGTAAAAGTCCACTTTCTTGTAGTGTGTTTTGTATGCATACGTGAACAATTTGAATGTAATAATGAAACATACAATTCAATATAGAGAAATGACCAAATCATAATTACATTACCCTGTATTTATAGCTAGAGAGCCTCAAATCACAGTATATTCATTAGAATTCCAATTTGGAAGGAACATGAGTCCTTCAATATCGGTGCTAAGAACGAATTGGTCATTTCAAAAGGCTAATTGTTGCAATTGGAATTGCTAAGATGCTTAAATGCACCCTTAGTCTATGTACGGATTTGAACGGGATAGCATGTATTAGAAACAGGGAATTGCAATTACAGTTTTGTTGTCACATGAATTACAATGTTGCCATTGCCACTTTGGTCATTTCGTCTATATTGAATTGAATGCATCCAATTCAGTTTGAACAAGCATCCAAAAGCACTCATAAGATGCTCCTGGATGCAAAACTAGACTGATTTGTGGAAAATCAGTTGGGTAAAAGGGGCAATGGCCAATTTTAATTGCATTTCCTACTGTTGGAAATGACATAGGTAGCCCTCCAATTGAATTCACATTCCATAGTAGAACAACATGAGAGTAATGCACTTGCAATTTGTAGGCTGCTTTTCCAATTGAATTCACATTCCATAGTAGAACAACTTGAGAGTAATGCAATTGCAATTTGTAGGCTGCTTTTATATGACACATAGAGAGATGTAAGAAGTATTTGTCTATGCCTGCCCCAATCAACACTAATCTAGGCAGTGCCTGGATGCCAAATAAAAGCTCTATGAAGAGTGTCCCAATGAATGGTACAAATTAAAATAGGAATTCAAAATGTTCAATGCATGACCGCTGGTGTCGGAAATTCTCAGTTATCTATTCAAAGATAGGGTTAGAAGGGAACAACAGGTCTTCAAATAGACTGTTAAGGGAATGTTTAGATGCACAATTGAATAGGATTGCAATAATTTAATCTATAAACTGAAAATGACTAAATGTTATATAATAACCTCTGTAGCTGGATAACTTCTATTTTAGGGCTACTTAATTATAGATGCTAAGAATATCACTATCATTTGATCCTTTCATCTTGATTGAACCAAATATGCAAAATTCACATAAGTTGCTCGTCCAAACACATCCAAAATTCATTGTTTTTAGTTGCAACTAACAAGTGGATAAAGGAATCGGGCAAGTCGCTTGAGTGCAACAAAACACATAATTTTACAAGGGTTTGCTGCTACTATATTGGGAGTGTTTGGATGTTATCTAGTTGAATTGCAATTGATAGTTGAAAGAAGTGAAAATGATTGAATTTTCAATGATATTGAGAGACTGGCTCAATACTTGGAAATCTCATTGCAATTTGTTCAGTCCTCAAGTTTCCAACTGATTATTTAGAACCGTGCATCCAAATGCAGCCTAAGTGCTTCACCTATCCCTAAGCATATGAAAGTGAATCATCATTTTTCTAAACATCCATTTTCATATTCAAGTGTGGTGACCCATTGGTGTTTTACACTACTTAACCTGAGGGAGGAATCGACCAACGTTATTATTATTGAGAAAGGGCATGTTCATGGCCTATATGACCTGATGAATGGATAAGATCTATCTCACATGTGATGCCTTTGCACCTGTGCTTTGAATCGCCTAAATATATTCTTTTGGACTGGATAAATCACTTGCTCCTCTATGGTTTAGCAATGGTATGAATTGTTAGTAACAGATGTCTTCAACCTGTCAGATTGGGGGCTCGATGACATTGAGCAAGCTTTGATGTCATCGAAGCCAGCTCGACGACATCGAAGCCACTCGATGTCATCGAGTATTTTCGGGATTTTCACCTCTGGTCGCTAGATTGTTTATGTCATTTTTCGATGACATTGAAGGTAGTTCGATGTCATCGAAGGTTTACACAGATTTATTTGCAGAAACGCAGATTTTGCGATTTTTGTTTTCTATTCTAGTTCTACTTGTTTCTAAAGCTATATAAAGGGTTGTATACGGAACTAGGAGGAAATTCTAAGGGAATTTTAAGGCATTCTAAGGTTTCTAAAAGGGTTCTAGGGTTTCAAGGGGTAGAGAAAATGAGAGGTTTGAGGATTGCTCAAGCCGGGTAAGTCCTCTATCTTTGTAATTTGTGCTTTTCATAGTGGAATTTTTGTCGCTTTGTGCCGTGGTTTTTTCTGCAAGGGTTTTCCACATTAAATCTTTGTGTTTCTTGTGATTGCTTGGTGCTCTTGGATTGCTATCCTAAATCCATATGTGTGATTCCGCAAACCGAATCCCAACAAGTGGTATCAAAGCTATCGTTGGGGCACAGATCTGAATCTGTCAGATTAATAATAATGGGAAATACAAAGTTTGATATTGAGAAGTACTTAGGCAAAAATAATTTTGAGTTATGGAAGATTAAGATGATTAGTCTATTAACTAAGTAAGGTGAAGTTAAGGCTCTTGAGGAGCATAAATCGACTATGAAAGATGAAAAATGGGAGACTCTTGATAGTAATGCTTTAGTCTTCATCCGTTTATGTCTTACGGTTGAGGTTCTCTATAATGTTCTGAGGGAGAAAATTGCGGCTAAGTTATGGGCGAAGTTAGAGGATATTTATGCAAAAACATCTTTTGAAAATCGCCTACACTTGAAGCTACAATGGTATAACTTCAAGATGGTCGAGGGTGGAGATCTGGAGGCCCACATCAGCAATTTTAATAAATTGGTTTACATATTGCTGGATATGGAGAAAATGATCAAAGATGAGGAACAAGCATGTATGTTGCTGAATTCTCTTCTGGCATCGCATGAGTCATTCAAGGACACGATGTGCACTGCAAATAAAACCCTTAGTTTCGACATCGTTATTTCAGCCCTTTAAGGGAAGGCCATGAGAAAGTTAAACGGTGATATGGGGACATCTTCCGATGCACTGTTTACGAGAGGCAGGAATTTTGAGCGAGGTACAGGATCTTCAAGACCTAGATCGAAATCCAAGGGCAAGGGCAAAGGAAAACTAAAGTGCTGGAACTGTGGGATAACTGGACACATGAAGAAGAATTACACCAATCCTAAAGTGACGAAAGAAAACTCAGCGGCTTCTTCCAAGGAGGCCAATGCTGTCACATCTGATGAGGAGACAAGTGGTGGTAATGTACTGTCTGTGTCCATGATCGGACAATTGCACGACAATTAAGAAAATGAGTAGATCCTCAACACAGGAGTGTCATATCACATGACTCCTTATCGGAGTTGGTTCGCCAGTTACAGAGAATGCGATGGTGGACAGATTTTTATGGGCAATGACAATGCCTGTAATGTTGTGGCTATTGGTACGGTGAGCATCAAGATGTTTGATGGGATAAAGTGTATCTTGACTGACATTAAGTACATTCCTAATATGAAGAAAAGTCTGATTTCTCTCGGTGCACTCGAGGCTATAGGGTGCGAGTTCACTGATATTGATGGTGTCCTTAAAGTTTTAAAAGGGGCACTCATGATCATGAGAGTTCAAAGGCACGGTAACCTTTACAGGTTGATTGGGAGTACTTCAACATGTGAAGTGGCAACAGTTATTGCAGATTCCACGTCCCTACGTATGTGGCATGCTCATCTAGGCTACATGAACAAGCGGGACATGAAGGTACTATCTGATTGTTGTTTGATTCCAGCTTTTAAAAATTCTGATTTAGATATATACGAGCATTTTATATATAGTAAACAATCTAGATTATCTTTTAAAACTGGAAAACATGTATGTAAGGGAGTACTTGATTATGTGCACTTTGACGTATAGGGGTCATCGCCAGAGGTTTCCATTGAGGGATTGTCATGGTTTATTTCATTCATTGACAACTACTCCAGGAAAGTTTGGGTTTACTTCATAAAACGTAAATCCGAACTTTTCACCATATTCAAACAATGGAAGACAATGGTGGAAAAATAGTCAGGATGAAAAATAAAGGTTTTTAGGACCGACAATGGTGGAGAATTTACTTCCACTGAGTTTAATGAATATTGCAAGGATGAAGGGATCATTAGGCATAACACAGTGCGCCACACGCTCGAACAAAATGGTGTGGCTGAACGAATGAATCAGACTCTCTTGGAGAGGGCCCAATGCATGTTAAGTAATGTTGCGTTGGGCAAGGACGTGTGGACAGAGACCGTAAACACGGCCTGCTATTTGGTGAACTAGTCTCCTTCTATAACAATTGAATGTAAGATCTCATAGGAAGTATGAAGTGGTCATAAGATTGACTACTCTGATTTGCTCATATTTGGTTGTGAAGCTCACTTTCATGTACTGCTAGTTGAGATAGATAAGCTAGACCGTAGAGCCAAAAAGTATATTTTTGTTGGCTATGGTATTGGTGTGAAAGGTTACAGGTTATTCGATAAGGTTACATGCAAGGTCATCACTAGCTATGACGTCAAATTTGATGAAAGCTCCCTATTCTGCAGGAATGATCAAGAGGAGCAAGAGGAACCTGGAAGGTTAATTGTAGACGTCCAGATTGGCACAGATGATACTCAGGAAGAGACAGATGCGCAAACAGAGGTACAAGAGTAGGTGGAGCAGCCACCTGTGAGAAGAAACTCATCGCGTGATCACAGGTTACCTACAAGATACATGGACGACTCTAATATTGCATATGCCCTTGTTACAGATGAGGGAGACCCGTCTTGTAACATCCCGAATTTTTTCCAACCTGGAATTAGACGTCCTTAGGCAATGGGCCGCTCCTAACACCTTATTAACTTGTCAGAACTGAATCCCATAGTCTAAAATCGCTTCTGAACCCATTTCCTTCACAAATCCCACCCTTCACCACCTTGTTCTTTCAATTTTCCTAAGTACTTTCACCCTAGACACTATCTTAAACTAGTTAAGTATTATAACTTGGATCACCTTATATACAATCTACAAAGGCCTGAGTACCACCTCGACCAGAAATCACTTAGGATTAAATCCTTTAGAAATGAGATAAAGTAACTAAGTGCTAAACTAGATTAGCTACGAAATCCGTTTGAATCGCTTTAAATACGATCTGCAAGACCCAAAACTTGTATAATCATTGACGCTAGGTTACCCTAAAATCTAGGATGAATCTCATTACCCAACTGCTCTCGGGAGCATGTTGAAACTCTATATCAGGTCTGGACCGCACATCAGGATCCGAATAATACGAAGTTAAAGACTTAGGACCACCTCGCTGGGCTTGACAATCATCTCAGAAATCAAATCCAGGTAATGTCCCAGTGTAATTCGCTT
Source organism: Magnolia changhungtana (assembly GCA_030180095.1). Lineage (NCBI taxonomy): Eukaryota > Viridiplantae > Streptophyta > Magnoliopsida > Magnoliales > Magnoliaceae > Magnolia > Magnolia changhungtana. The sequence continues at coordinate 7,687,642 of JASAUF010000644.1, read as the reverse complement.
GAGTCCAGAGCGAGGAGTGTGAAAACACTTGAATTTCTTTTTAAATAAATATCTCAAATAGTAATCTGGCACCTCTCGCTTGCGGATCAATTTTAAGCAACCAGACCGTCAGAATCAGACCAAATTACACCCTCGGATCAGGAGAAATTTCATACACATATCCATGTACTCGGAATCTCCGATCGAGATCCGCTGACCGTTGAACTGAAACTGGTCCGCCACGCGTGATCTGAGAACCCTACTGGAATGAAAACTTAATAGAACCTAGATCCATAGTCTGTGAGCTTAAGTCCGACCTTTGGCTCAAGGAGGCCCACCAGAAGTCCTCCGTTGAGCTAAAACAAAGCCGCTTTGGTTATAACCTAAGTATACCTTGTCCACAAGTCTATTTCAGAGAGATTTTAGGCTATATAAGGACCTTAGAAACCTCTCTCTCACAGCCATATGAATTTGAGAAAAACCTTAGAGAGAGAAAAGAGAAAAGAGAGAGAAAGAGTGAGAGAAGTGGGAGAATCTCCCAACTACTATTCCCTGCCACTACACAAGCTGCACCACCCCATTCTTATCGCTTTTCCGACGATTCCGACTTCGTTTCTAGGTAAGTAACCCTAACCCTAATCTGTTTTGGGGTTGTATTGGTTGTAGGTTATGAAATAGCTAACATATTTCAATCTATAGGTGGCCAAACTGCCGAATACGGAAACTTGGCAAACCTATCGTATCCGTTACGATTCTACGACAAAAGGTGCGGACTTTAGGTGTATAGGTTATGATTTTTAACGCTTTCAATGTCAGATAATGATAGATTCATTATCTGCATGCAATTGCACATGTACAAAGTGCTTTCTATTTTTTGTTTCGATTAAAGATGTAGATTATGGAATTTTACATATTCTAGGTATTCGTAAAAAATACCGTATACGTATAAATTTTGGAAATGTGTTTGACATGATTATTTGTTGTATGAATATACGATATATGGATAAAATACTTATTTGGCGAAAGGATTCGCCCAAATACATGTTTTACTAATATACACTATGTATGTAGAAATACTGTATTGTAGAAAGTACCGTATACATATATATTTTAGAGATGTGTTTACAATGATTATTTGTTGTATAAATATATTATATATGCGTAAAATACTTGCTTGGCGAAAGGACTCGCCCTAATACATGTTTGCTAACATACACTAAGTATGTTAAAATAATGTGTGTTAAGTGTTTGTGAAAATACTTGTGTGAGTAAGTGTTTGGATGTTGATGCCTTAGGAGGGTGTGAAGATGGGATTCTCAACTACCTTAGAGACATGTATGATTTCCTCCATGAGGTTGTTTACTTAAACCGCTTACCTGTGCAATATATGTGCTGGTATTCCTATTTATGTAGTGCTTTATAACATGCTTTATGACATGCTCACTAACATGCTTGAATTACTTTGTTTATCATGCTTTACTCCACATGCTACAAATAAGGATTGATTGAGTTTGGGACTATGTCTATAGTCCAGACAATCGGTACTAGACTTAAGATCGTAGTTGAGTTTCATGTTGCCACGTAAGATGTGTTTGACGAACCCGAGTCGTACATCAGTTGGCGACAGTGGTTAGGCCACGCGAAGTGCTTATGAACTTCATGTCGTCCAATTAATTGTGTGCTCGAGCTAATCAGGCTCGTCAAGTAACCCGATATGTCTAATGTATGTTCACCATGTTTGGTCGCTACTGCTTGAACCTAGGGTACCAAACTTACCAGTGAAATCCCTTTTAACCATGGTACCTCGATCCGCTAAGACTCATGAGCCGGGCATGGTGGTACGGGATACCGTGGTCGAGCTGTCGGCCTACGCTGGGGCCACGTGCCTCCCCGTAGTGACCAGTGAGCAACCAGACTCGTGAGCCGATTATGGTGGTATGGGACATTATATTCGTGCTGTCGGCCTACATTGATAAGGTGATGGGGGAGTGGTGCAACGAATGCGAGCAACAGCCCTAACAGCCCTTTGTAGTGAACTCGAGTATACTCTGAATTTGTGGTGAGGCGATGAGTTTTGCCGCAGTCTAGAGAGTATGAACTAGGCCTGTTTCTGTATAGTGATGAATCGTTAAAGAGGTGATGGGGGAGTGGTGTAACCTTTGTGTGTAACAGCCTTGGCAGCCTTTACAGTGACCTAGAAAACACACCATCGTCTGAGATTAACTAGGACTGACGACCCTAGAATGGATCATGTTTGGGAATGATACAAGGGAGGTACCTTAGTTTCCCAATCCTGCTGTTTGAAATAGACTAATCAAAACTCAGTGATCATGCTCATCATGCATTGCATGTGCCTGGAAGATGTGGAGCACTGAGGGATGAAAGCATGCCGCGAATGTAAGATGGTGTCACACGAGGGAGGGTGTGGTGAGGGCATCCATCATGACTACATTCATACTTGCATTAATAAGAGTAGTTAGGAGTGTTTGATTGTACTGCTTTATCATTACTGCTTGACTGTATTGATAATATGTTAACCTGTGCCTTATTGTTCCACTGAGTTAGCTACTCAATCCCACGTTATGGGATGATGTTCCGAATACCCACCAGACTTTGTCTGATTGCAGATGGCGATGCTTGTGAGGCGGAGCCAGACCTCTACGACGATGAGGATACTTTCTTGTATATGTTATTTTCTGGCGGCTTCATGTAAGTCGTGCCTTGATCGATGGGGTTACAGGGATGTTGACTAGAGGACCTTACACATTTGGTATATTTTGGAACTATACTTGTAATTATTTAACCTGGTAATGTTATCATACTCTGGAGACTCACCATAGTTTATATATTTTATATATCTATCACAGTCTTCCGCTTGCAATTTAACTATCTCTGGAGTATGATATGCTGTTTTGGCTTAATCTCACTCATGTTCACTACATTAATACAGACAACATTCAATCATCATTCATTTTATTGCATAAGTGATGCGTTGGAACTCGGGAGTTGAGTTTATGCTCGACCCCCCGATTTTCAGGGCGTTACACGTCTACTATTCAGGAAGTTCTCAATGAGCCTGATGCAGAAAAGCAGAAGACGGCTATGAACGATGAGATGAACTCGTTGCACAAAAATCACACATGAGAGCTAATAGAGCTTCCAGTGGGCCGAAAAGTGATCGGATGCAAGTGGTTATTCAAAAGAAAACAGGATAAATACAAAGCTAGATTAGTAGCGAAGGGTTATGTTCAGAAAGAAGAAATCGACTTCACAGAGATATTCGCGTTGGTGGCTAAGCAATTATCTATCAGATTCGTGTTGGCGCTGGTTGCCCAATATGATCTCGAGCCAGAATAGATGGATGTCAAGATTGCATTCCTGCACGGGGAGTTGGAAGAGCAGATCTATATGAAGCAACCAGAGGACTACGAAATTAAAGGGGCAGAGAAAAAAAGTTTGTAGGTTAATGAGGTCATTGTACGACCTGAAACAGTCGGTAGTGGTATAAAAAATTTAATTATTTCATGTTGAGTCAGAAATTTTCTCGGAGTGAATATGATCACTGTGTCTATTACAAGACACCAAGTGATTGAAAATTCATCATCCTAGTATTATATGTTGATGATATGTTGATCTCCTATCATGATATGTCTAAAATCAATGTACTAAAAACTCAGTTATTAAGGACATTCGAGATGAAAGATCTGGGTGTTACAAAAATGGTTCTCTGCATAGATATTCAAAGAGACAGGAAGAAGAGTAGGCTTTAGTTTTCACAGGCAGAATACCTTAAAAATGTGTTGATCAAGTATGAGATGGACTAGGAAAAGCCGGTGAGCGTTCCCCATGCTGCTTACTTTCGGCTTTCCTTAGAACAATGTCCTAAATCAAATGAGCAAAAGAGGGCCAATGGACCTACAACCAATGGTTATCCAGTGTACAAACCAGATTTCTAGGGTATAGGGTCTTACAGCCACCATGCTGACCACCATAGTCAGTAATACATTCACACAAGAACTCCACATCAGTGGGCCCACACATATTAAGGAAATAAAAAAAAAATAATAAGAAAGAGGATGATGAGGAGATGGAGGGAGGGGTGTAGACTCACCTCAATGGATGAATGGCTTAATGATGATGTGTGGTCCACTCCTGAGATTAATGGTAGGCCACACCTTGGCCCCACTCTCTCTCACTCTATCTTAAAATCTTAGAATTTTTTTAAGTACAGGAAAAGAATAAGTGTAAGAGAGCTCCTACTCTTATATAGGGAATTGGGGGTTGAGGTGGCAAGATGATGTGGCAAGTTTATGAGATCTTATTGATGCTAAAAGTGAGGTGGAATGTTATGTATGGTATGGGTAGTGGATAGATGAAGTGGATGATGCTAAGCATGCATTAGCCAAGGTGGAAGAAATCTAAACATGCATTGGCTAATGGATGGATAAGGGTTATAGGTTGTAGGTGATGCATGGTGGATGATGAAGTGGAGCGTTGCAATTGGTTATTTGAAGTGATGTGGCACAAATCAAAACATGTATTGGATGCATGTATAGGATGAGGTGGACATAGGCCATCATTAGTTTCTAAGGCATAGGGAGAGAGTTAATGATGAGTTTTGGGGTAGAATCCAATTTTATCTTATAGTGCTTGTCTTATATGTGCTAGCTCATTTTTTTGTCATATAACAATTGTCCTATTTGTGGTAATTTTCATGTTCTAAAAGTGGGATTTAGGCCCACATGGGCTCAAGTCTAATGGGTCTAACATAATAAAGGTTGTTTGTGTTATAAGATACATAATTTGGGTCATACATTCGATGAGTCATATCTCACTAACGGAACATCGGATTGACGCGCGATTTTCACCATCACGACCACAATGACGACGCGGTCCACATGATAGAAGTCTTAAGGTCATCCGGAAAAAATAACTTGGGTGGGGTTTTTTAGGTACATTAGGGTGCGGTGTATGGTCTATCAACGGTGCGAGTTGGGACACGTATGCACATGAGCAGTATTGCAAAAGACCGGGATCCCATAATCCCGGCCCCGTTGGCTTTGGAGTTGGATGAGACATCAACATATAAGGTCCACCTAGGTAGGTCGAGATCGACTTGAGAACCGAACGTTTGATAGGGTGAAATGCTCGGAACAAGATCTAACCCGGATAGATTGGCGTGAACATTCAGTTCGGCTAGTTGTTTGACTTTTGGAGTAAGTTCGATGATAAAGTCTCTACCGCCTGACCTTTAATAGTTGTTCGAGGTTGATACTTGATGTCGAATTCGCTTAGCTCCATTACCCACTTGGTCAGTCTTCCCGAAGCTCCAGGCTTCTGCAGCACTTGGCGGAGAGATTGATCTGTTAGAACGATGATGGTGTGAGCCTGAAAATATGGTCGCAGTCGTCTAGAGGAAACGACGAGTGCCAACGCCGATTTTTCTAGGTTCGGATATCCAGTTTCGGCCAAGACCATAGCTTTACTTACGTAGTATACCGGGAATTGCTTCCCTTCATGCTCCCTAATCAAGGTCGAACTGATTGCCGCATCTGACCCAGCCAAATACAGCAGTAGCGATTCTCCTTGTTCAGGTTTAGAGAGTAATGGTGGCGACCCCAGATATTGTTTGAGATTTTGAAAAGCCGTCTCGCACTCTTCTGTCTAGTCTATGACCTGCTTCCCTTTCAACTGTTTGAAGAAGGGGAGACATTTGTCCATGGCTCGGGACACGAAGCGATTGAGCGCAGCGATCCTTCCCGTAAGGCGTTGAATGTCTTTCGTTGTCTTCGGCAAACTCATGTCGAGTAGAGCTATAATCTTTTCAGGGTTGGCCTCGATTCCTCGTTAGCTAACCAAAAAGTCAAGGAATTTGCCCGAGATAACCCCAAAGGCACATTTGTTCGGATTTAACTTCATCTAATACTCGCGGAGAATGAAGAACATTTCTTTAAGATCAAACGTATGATCTGTGGCTTTGATGCTCTTGACGAGCATATCATCCACGTAGACTTCCATTGTTCGCCCGATCCGGTGGGCAAACATCTTGTTGACGAGCCATTAATAAGTTCTCCAGCATTTTTCAATCCAAATGACATAACTCAATAACAATAAAGGCCTTTATCCATGACAAGGGTCGTTTTTAACTTATCAGACAAATGCATTACAATTTGATTATAACCGGAATAAGCATCCAGAAAACTAAGTAGTTCGTGTCGGCAATGCTGTCAACAAGCTGATCAATTCGTGGCAAAGGAAAACTATCTTTGAGAAAGACTTTGTTTAGGTAAGTGTAGTCAACACAGGCTTGCCATTTCCCATTAGACTTTTTAACCAACACGATGTTGGTTATCCGGTCTAGATAGTAAACCTCTTTAATGAATCCAGCTTTAAGTAGCTTGTTGACTTCTTCTCCTATCACTGCATATCATTTGGGGCCAAGTGCTCGGCGCTTCTGTCGAATTGGTCGGTGGCTAGGGTCGACGTTCTGCCGATGTACAATGATTTTTGGATCAATGTCAGACATGTCTTCATGAGACCATGCGAAGACATCTGCATACCATCGAAGGAGATCTATCATCCTGTCTTTCAGTGGGGGTGTTAGGGATGACCTAATTTGGATTGTTCTGGATGGATCAGAGTCGTCAAGCGGGATGAGAACGAGATCCTCCATGGGAAACCCCTCTCTTCAGAATCTTCACAAGGGTCGAGAGATGTAACGGTCATTGTCTGATGCAATGCTCTTAGCGCCATTGTGTAGCACTGTTGAGCTTCATGTTGATCTCCCTTCACCGATCCAATGCTCTACTCAGTCAGGAACTTCATGGCTAAGTGGTAGGTTGAGACCATGCTCGGAGGGTATTGGGGGAAGGTCGGCCGAGAATCGCATTGTAGACAGAGGGACAATCTACCACCAAGAAGTTTATCATCGTAGTTACCTGGTTCTGTCCGTCTCCGGCAGTTAGCGGGAGTTGTATTGATCCTTCGGGTATGACTCTACCAACTAAGAAACCGAGTAGAGGAGTCTTGATGGGTCGGAGTCTAGACCGACCAACTCCCATTTTGTCGAACGCTTGCAAGAAGAGGACGTCAGCCGATGATCCAGTGTCCACAATGATTCGGAATACTTACGGTTGGCTATGATCAGTGTAACCACAAGTGCGTTGTCGTGCGAACGGACTCCTCGGGCGTCCTCTTTGGTGAAGGTTAGAATGCAGGACTACTTTTTTCTCTTTTGAAGGTCGGCTGGTAATGAAGATTTCACGTTCTGAGTTGGAGTGGCCGATGCTTCGTGCGTGAGCTTCCTAGCTTGGTTCAAATCTCCTCCACCGCCAAGGCCTCCAAAAATGGTGCGGATTTCTCCTGTTGACGGGTTGTGCATCATTTGATGCAGCCCGATCTCCTTGATGACTGATGTATTCCCCGAGGTGCCCGCCATGAATGAATGCTTCGATTTCTTACTTGAGGTCGAAGTAGTCGCTTGTCAAATAACCATGATCCCGATGGAAAAGACAATACTTGTCTTTGCTCCTCTCATTAGGATCAGATTTCAACTTGTTTCACCACTTGAGGATACGTTTATCTTGAATTTCCTTCAAGACTTGTTCAGGCATCTCGTTAAGAGGAGTGTATGTCTTGAACCTGTTGTCAAGTCGTTTGTTCGGATGCTGGTTGTCATTCGTCTGATCATTCTTTCTTTTCTTGCCTTAGATGGTCGAACTAGGTTTTATTCTCATCTGTTATTCTTTGGCTAGGATGCCTTTATTCTGGACAGCGTCTCGCAGAGCACAGGCTTCTTCGCTGTTGGCATATTTTTTGCGACCTGTTCAGTAGATCGGCCATCATTGTTGGTGGGTTTTTATTCAGTGAAAAGAGAAATTGGCGATCTCTTTGAGCATTATCGCTGTCAAGGCAAGCTCTTCAAAGTGCTTCTGTACTTACATTGCTTCGAGATTGAAGTGCTTGATATAATCCTTCAGTTCACCGTCCTTTTGCATGAAGGAGGTGGGAGGCCGGTTTGAGTCTCTTCTTTCCCTCGATGAAGGTCGTGACAAAGACCTTGCCGAGTTGGGAGAACGAATTGATGGAGTTCGGCTTCAAATGTTTGAACCATAACTGGGCAGCTCCGGTTAAGGTTAGGGAGAAAGCTCAACACATCGCCACGGCGGACGCGTTGTGGAGCTCTATCCAGACCCTAAAGGATTCTAGATGTTCTGGGAGGTGGCAGGCGCATTGGAAGGCTGAGGGGAATTACAGCCCGTTTACTCATCCTCCTTAGTGGTCTTTTGCACTTGCTGAGGCTATAATTGTTTCAACAATTGCCTCATGGACTATTGATGCAGTTTTCCGACAAACCCTTCTTAGACCCTCGAACACTTGCACACAAGAGAAGAACAAAGGAAACCATGGCTAATACAAGTGGCCCTCTGATGCCTAAGTCAGGAACCCGGGTCTTTGTAGGGGATGATCTTAATCATCATGCAATTGTTTCAGGCCAGTGTAAAATGCTCCCGCATTAATCACCCCTGGTGAGGAGTCTCGAACACGAAACATCCCGCTCTGATACCAATTTGATGCAAGACAATTAATCACTTACTCTAGAAGCTCGATCTGTTAGAGCATGATGAATTAATCACTTTATTTCATCGCCCATGCATATCTGTGTGTGCCACTGTCACAAGTTATCCGCTTAAGCCACTGGCGAGATGTTACTTGCTGTGTGACCCACCATGATATATGCGTTTTATCCACACCATCTATCCATTTTTCATATCATTTTATAGCATGGCCCAAAAACGATCAGACCCAAACCTCACCTGTACCACACCATGGAAACAATGGGTATTGACTACTCACCATTAAAAATTTCCTGGGGCACAAGAGCTTTGAATCAAGTAGTACCGGTAGGCCTCGCGAGGGTTTCAATGATGGACACTACACCAAAATCGTCATTTAGGATCGGTTTTAAGCCAATGTTCAATGCTTCAGGAACGGTTTAAAACCGTTCCTAAATGAGGCGTCGCAAATAAAGGAACGGTTCAGTCCGGTTTGGTACCGTTTCAAATTTTAGGAACGGCTATAAACCGTTTTAGTGCCAACGGTCACATTTTAGGAACGGTTTTAAACCGTTCTTAATGTTGCCAACGCTCAGCTCTCAGATGACGAATTTCAGGAACAATTTTGAACCTAATAAGCATGAAATTTAGGGTCAAATTTTTCAAAAAAATAAACACGAATTATATTTCAACAGCAGAAACATGAAATTCTGAAGAAAAAAACAGATACTAAAAGAAGTCGGATATAAAATAATCACAATTTCTCAACAAGGAAATCTAGCAAAATAAGGATCGAACAAATCTTACCATTTAGAAAGACATGGCTACAAATCAAGAGCAGAAGGAAATGGAGGAGGAGACTGCTGTTTAAAAAGATATTTTGAAACAACTAGACTATCTGCAATGCAAATGGCTAGTTTAGAGAGGCCTTCATAGAGTATTTGCAATAGAGTTGGCCTACATCAGGCTAAGCTGAAACAAATAGAAATGCTTGTTAAAACATAACAAAGTACTCGTTGTAGTGTGTGTGGCCGTGAAAAGGTCATTCTCTTGCTTGTTTTACCTTGTACTTGAGTTCTACGGTACTAAGGCAGCGTATGGTGCTTGATATGCAGGCACTGAGAAATTATACACGAAAAAAAATAACTAAGTTAAACAACTAACTTGTGAATCCCACTGTTACTGAGTCACTCAGAGATTCGTTGGACAGTAACCTTTATAAAAAAAAAAAAAAGAAAGAAAGAAGACTGGTTGAACAATCCTAACTTCTAATCCATGGACACTTGTTTGTGGCAATAGGACTGTTGGGCATGAAAACATTTTTAATCATCCAATAAATGTCCACCATTTTGATAGACAGACAATTAAATAGTGTAATTTTGGTTCATGATATAAATGTCCAAGGATTGTACTGCTGATCATGATCCAGTTCTACATTCAGGATCATGATCCAAATCACAATCCATATTTTTATAGTGCTTGCTATATGGGCTGCTTTACATGGTAAAAGTTTCCATTCTTTAAAAGTATATGATGAAGAAAGAGACTTTTTGTTATACTCATAAATTGCTTGCACTGAAATTCATTACAACATTACAATGATGCAAAAGCCCAGTACAAACAACGTAGTCAGAGTCCTTACAAGCCCATTCCTGTAGCCAGGCCATTATCCATGAACATCAGTAGTTGAAAAACAAAAAAAGTTGTATAGTCAACCTAACACAAGAAGGCACAACAATAGGTCATGGTTAAGCTCCCTTCCAAGAAATCACTGCATTGTTATAAAATACAAAAAAACCTAGCCAATATCATGGCAGATTTTTTATTGCTGTGTTTCCAACAAAAAGACGTTACCAGAACTCAATTACATATGTAATTTCAAATTCTAACTGGAATCACATCTACTGGACCAATTAACAAAACCAACCGTATGAAAGGATCAAAAGCAACGAGAATTGTAAACCCATTAAAAACTAGGCCATCAAACAAAGGAATCATGAAATAACTAGGAATTTAGCATCAGAATACCTCAGTATGCTTATCAAGAGTTGTCAGGGGATTGGTTTCCTACATAGGTTTGCCGAAGATCCTCATAAACATGGTTTCATCCTCTGCTAAGATCCCCAGCCCTAAAGATTTAAAAACTTGAATCTCAAACCATATGGGGATTTCTTATCCATGAAAAAGGAAACAATCTGAATATCATGATTTGGATTGAAGAACCACAAAAGCAAGCCAAAAAAGGTTATACTAGAAAAAAGCAGCTGCAAATTGCTCATGGACATGAGTATAATATCGACAATTTGAAACCCAGATCATAAAACAGTTGGTAGGACCCTCTTGCACATCCAAAATCCATTTCTCGTTTCTTATTCTCATACCATCCTTGATAAGAGGATATGGGCAATCTTTGGCTCTATTTCATTTAAAATGTGCCACCCGTGTCACCATCAATGAAAACTTCTTTTTCCTTTCCACCAGTTTTCTTTAATAATTACTAGGCATCATGATGAGTCTAACTCAACAAATTTCTAAGAACAAAAATGAAAATAGAATTTGCTTCTCAGAAAGATTCTACTAGGTAATTCCTAAATTCATTAAGATAAGGAAAATCAATCAATCATGAATTCATGATTTCTATGACCTTCTTTGCATATATAGACTTGAAATGCACAAGAAAAAGAAAAACATGCATGGCGACTATTCATAGAAGCTGGCGCGTTTATTCCAAGCTCACATTTGAGCATACATGATTTCAATTCGTGAATTAAATGGAAGATCAACTTTAGAAGCCAAGTTGAACTTTACAAAATCATGCTTAATCACTCTGACAACAAGGGAACTGAAAGCAGGTTCAATTTTATGAATCTTTAACATGACTTGCTCCATCATATGCAGAAATGATTGAATGAAGATTTGGCATTGAATCAGCACTTTCAATTTTGACAGTCACGTGAATATCCGCACCACAACCTAAAAAAGAAAGAAGTTCCTTCGTAATCCTTCTCCAAGGACAAGAAAAGTGAAATGACATTAAAATGAAAAGCCTCATTGAATAATGATGGAACATAGTTTTTGAATTTTATGATGGAACATTCTCTGAATTTTACTTTTGAGTCTTTCAATTCATGGACAACTTAAGCATCTTTAACAAAAGAAACAGCATAGAAATCAACTTTGTTGTCCACCCCAAACTCGATCTCTTTAGTTGACCCAGCAGAGCAACCCAATTCCCTCCATTCAGGATTCCTCAACCGGGCTTCAAGCTATACCCAAAAATTTCACAGCAGCAATTACTTTCCAGTATAAGAAAACAGAATGAGAGAACATAACATATGATGGCTGCGGGTTCATATGCTTTACCTTCAATCTATTCTCAAGTCCAATAGAGTTGTTCCTGTAGAAAAGAGTGCTACAAATCAAGCTGATCAGGCCCACAGCCAGGGCAGCTGCGGACACTCCAAATCCAACATCCATCCCTGACCGTGTCTGGACCGACACGAGGTATAAACCTAAAGCATAAATGTTAGCAAGCGACACTGAACAGTACCTAAAAAAAACTACCACAACAAACCAAAAGAGCACCATTTCCATCTTGATGATGTGGAGCTAATCAAACTCTTCTTTTTTCTTTTTTTTTGCAGTGATTTTGTTGAAAGAAAGCATAAAAGATACAATACATTAAGGATATCTTTCTGTGAATCTGAAATTGAGCAAAACTTAAACTCAGAAAAAGTGCAAAATTGGATTATAAAGGTCAGTTTGTGGGGAGCACATCTTTTCAGAAAGCTACATCAACTAGGCACAAAAAATTGACCACAATCTCAATATTCCTCGCATGAAATCCATTAATTCTCCTGATAAATCAAAACCGATATACTAAAACAAGGAACCAATTGAAGAAGTCAACAAAATTTCCACAGCTGGTAGAGGTCTAAATATATCTAAATTCCAATGTGGCATATGCAAAAACACCACTTTCCAACAATACCCAGATGCCTAATCAGAAATTACTGAAAAAGAAAAAAGAGAGAGCATAAAAAGTATTACCTTTGTATTCATTTCCTAAAGAACCATATATTAAATCAAATTCAGCTACAAATAGCATCAATTTCATCAAAAAATGATAACATGCAGATCACTTTGATCACCTAAAACAAGGAAAGAAAGGAAAACAAATTAGACTATCAAACAAAGCATAAATGGCATAGCTATCAAAATGAATGGTTAAAAGCAAAACAGTAACAACTGGTACAAATTCCAAGGGAACAATCCATCCATATAACTTACTTTGGTTCTGCTCCATCCAGAATCAGGTCAGTGATTTGAACGCTCTCCATTGCATACAACAATATATGCCATGGCTATCATACAGCTTGTTGAGGATTGGATTAGTAAGGTCTCTAAATCACCTTTACTCCTTTAAACATATTGCAGCCAGGAACATAACTTTACCATGCACACTATGGAATGCAAAGAGAATTCTCAATGGATCTCATTCGACTCTAAAAATCAAACATTAGGATCATATTTGAATCATAGATTATAGTAATAAAAAAAAAATTAAGAGAAAGTTTCGATTTGATAAGATCTGTATTATATATTCATGTTTCACCTTACTCACATGGACTTATTTTGCCCAATTGTTGGGCAACCATCTTCTTTCTTTTAAATTGCATCTGTGCCTAACAATCGGACAGAGGAGAGAGCGTCATCCTAGGACATGCGGACAGTGAGGATGTTGGGAGAGGAGGGTTTGGGTTTGGGTTGAGAAGGAGAGAGGGAATAGTCTAACCTCTAGATTATTCAAAGCCCTTATATATTCAGAGGATATTCAGAGGTTGAGCAAACCGCCTATATTATGAAATTACATGATATCTAGTGCAGCCAAGCGCAACGTTAATTAAATCTAGAAGTTTACATAGCTTACACCTCATGATTCGGAGGGATGAACACCATATCCAACACACTTGCCGACCCATCCATGCATGGCATTGTTGGACCTAAAAAAAATGGAGCCTTTTAGGGTCTTTCTTATACATAACACACAATGGATGAGATTTTGTTATTCCTTATTCAATTCACAAGTGACCGTCTTCTTGGATAGCTTGATCCTTATACCTTCACAAGCAAAGTAGTCCAGTTGCAATGAAAGGGACCTACTTCAAGCAAAAGCTTTAAACACAATTGCAACAGTTGCCAGGTCAGCAACGCATTGAACCAACAGATGTCACTTCTGATCAATTTTAGCAGGAATTTTCTATCCCAACTAATGATCACACAGAGTGAGGCTTTAAGTATTTTCATGAGATTGAGGTATTAATTTGCGAGCCAAACAACTTGATTTCAAGTTGAGTTCATAATATTGTTCGTCTTATCAAAGTTCTCTTTTAGGAAATTTGGTGCAGTTAGGGGAAAAGGGACCACATGTGGAAATAAGATCCATAGCTACATGAGTAATCCTCTCACCAGTTCAGTTATAGATTTTTCAAGGTGAAAATCACATTTGAGAACCTCAATTGAGAAAGTTTCAAGAATGAAACTTAACTATGGTGCATTCATGCAGAACCTGAGTGCCGAAATGTACAACTATCAGACTCTAAATAGTGATAATGATAGAAAAAAGAAAGGAAAAATAAAAGATAAAAGAGTTCACATCACACTTAGTGAGTGTATCACGGATTTGGACTTGCATTAATTTCATCATTGAAACGGCAATAAAGTGTCAACCACAAATTTCAGATGTAAACACATTTCAGCAAGCACTTATGTGCTGACATCCACCCAAAAGCCCAAAACCATATATCAGTAAAGAAATCATAGTTATCTGTGGATACAACCAAGAACAAGAAGCATGACAGTTTCAAGCTTGTAAGACGATGATAAACAAAGATGAGGAGAATAAGAATCAGCAAGATAGAACAAGCCAATTACCTGCTGAACATCAGAGATCATAATAGAACATCACCCAGCTTAACTTGAGTCAGAAAACTGAAAATGTCAGTGTATAGTTTAAGTGCATCTGCAGTCAAGAAAATGTTGACTGGCCAATCTACTTTGTAACCCAAAGTGATAAAATCAAAGGCATGGACACCTGCAATGATGACATAATAAAAGCGCAATTACAATGAGAGAAAAACACAAAGGACAATCAGTCAATAACCATACAACACATAAAACTTATGCTTAAAAAACTGTCAAAAAGGTGCTAGGAAATGTTATCTCCAAGGTGCAAGGAGCTTTTTTATATAGCAGACAGATTATAGATGAAACTTTGATTGCCCACAAGTGCATCAATTCCCAGTATGTGGAAGGCAAAAAGGGAAACAGATGAAAGTACAGCAGCTGCCATTGGCCTTTTTTCTTTAAAAGGATAGATATAGATTCTTCAAAAAAAAGAGAAGACTGGAGAAAGGAAAGGCACTTTCCTAGCAGCAGAAAAGCAAAAAACAAAACAAATAAAACAAATAAAACAAAACAAAACAAAAATAAAACAAAAATAAAGAAAAGAAAAGAATACCAACATAAAAAATTCCAGAGAAAAGAAATTAAATAAATACCAAAGACGAAATTGGAAGGACAGAAAAATTAAATAAATAAAACGAGAATTCATACAAGAAGAGAATCATTGACAGTTTTGCACGAGCATGATACCATAATGAGGGAGCATCAATATTAGATTCTCTATTGACGAAAATAACAGATTGATGGGTATATTACATAAATATAGCATTGTTGTATGATCCATGGTTAAAAGTGGAGAAGCTTACCTGGAAAACAATTCCAAATGATCCATGCCCTACAACACACTCGGCCATGTAGCTTATTGTCTGCCATCAAAATGAACAAGGTTTATCAGATAAACCATGTGCAATTAATAAAAACATCAAACACATGATAATAACACTACCAGATACTAAAGGTAATAAATGGAAACATACATAATGACATTTATCACTCATCAAGCACCAAAAAAAGACTATTGTTGTTGTCGCAGATCAAAAATTAAAAAACTGTGGACACTACAATGTCATTTTACAACGTAACAAAGTTGGGACTTCAATCATTGGATATAATCAAGCAGAGTTTATTTAATCAAGGCCACTTAATGGAGTGGCACTCCAACTCAGTCTCCCTTCTATGAAAAGCAAGAAGACAAATTGTACAGATTATAACCCAAGTGCCTCAACAACACATACTTTTCCTTTCTCATTTACACAAAATGTAAGTCATTAATCGACTGTGTAAAAGTACTTTAGCTTAGGCTTACCATTAAATTTAAATATAAACTCCTTGAGCTTTATACATGCAAATGTATGCCATGTGCCAATCACCTAAAAGTACTTTAGCTTAGGCTTACCATTAGTATCTGATTTTTTATTTTTTTTGCAAGAATGAGAAGGAATAGAAGAGAGAAAACAAGAAGGGAACACAAAAAGGGGCATTAACAGATACGAAGCCCAACAAAAAATTGAAAAAAAAAAAACTGCAAAACAGTAGCCCCAAATAGTATTTATCTCCTGTCGATTATAAAGAACTATACTTTGAAGCTACAGATTGTGCAAGCTCATCCCCGCAGCACCATTTGCCTCCCTTTTGACCTGCGAAAATGACATAGGCTGACTGCAACTAATATCCCAAGTTTCTTCAATGAAATAAGCAACTCTTTAGGGATGAAGGCCCAATTTGATCAAGGAGATATTTGATTGGAATTAGGATCTCTAGCAGCACTAAACGATTTTATATACTAATTGGCCACTTAAATTGCCAATTAAAAAAAAAAAAAAGTTGCTTAAAATGAAGGTTACCAACCATATGGCATATCCAGTCCACGAGACTGGCATACAGAGATCTCCAAACCGAATTGGATTCTTTAGTTGCTTTTTAGTTTTCTTATTTAGAATATTTAATATTTTTATTAGTCGTTTGAGTATTATTAGGCCACTTCAAGTGGATCATTTGGAATTCAACCTTGAGTTGTTTTGCATTAAATAGAGATTTGTGTAAAAGGCTATAAATACAGCCATGCGTGCAGAGTAAAGAAGGAAATAAACCAAGTAAAGGAACTGGTGAAAAAGTCAAAATCCTACTCAATTTCCCTTTCTATATATAACCAGATAGCCCTAGGGGCTCTCCAGTTTGTAGAAAACCCTTATTTTACATCTACTGTTTGTACATAAATCCCAGAATACCTCCTGATTGGACTGTGGGGATTAATCCTTTTATTGGGACCATCTGATTGGATTTGCAGGCCTCATAGTCCAATCAGATGCCACCTTTGGCCTCAAAGATCAATCTGCTAGCAGTGGGATCCACTTCTGGACCTTTTCTTTTCATGAATGCATCAATGTACTTCCTCCCCTACTATTATCTATATTGTTGTTTTCAAATGGCTTGATTTGTAAACAACATCAACAGGTCATTTCCACAGGAAATCCATCAAATCAGTAAAAAAGGAAAAAGAAGAGGGGGAAAAAAAAACCTTCTCTATCTGTGCAGAAACTGGCTCCCCCAATAGAATCTCTGCCGGTGCCAAGCTCAAAACAACTGACTCGAGCACAGATAGTAAAGAAAAGTAGAAAACTCGCCCTGAGTGTTCCAGGAAAAGAAAATCCATGAAGAAAATCTAAAAATGAGAAAATGAAATATCGAAGGGCAGAGCACACCTTTATCGGAGGAAGGAGAAACGGGGAAGACAGCTTCTAGCACAGGCGATCGAGGGATAGGGAGATTGAGAGAGGAGGGAGAGTGAGAGGGTTGAGATCGGGAGAGGGAGATCGAGAGAGAGGGTTGAGATCGGGAGAGGGAGATCGAAAGAGAGGGAGAGGGAGATTGAGAGAGGAAGAGGGAAAAGGAAATCGAGGGGTTGAGGAAGACGAATGCGAAATGAGGCAAGGGTTTTGGCGTGATGTAAGGGTGAAAATGGTTCGGTAGTATGCAGTATATCTAAAGTAATATGGCGCTTGGGCTTGTGGGGTCCACTACGAGGGTTCTAATAGAATCCAGTCCGTCCATTTGTTTTAAAATAAAACAATAGATCCAAATAATGAAAAACAAGAAGATCTAGCACTCGATTAGGACACATCAACAAAACAGTGAATACAGCAATGTAGCCGTTGAAATAGCAATGAACTGTGATACGGTTTATAATCGCTTCGAATCCTGGCTGTGAGACCCGTATCTTAGCTTGTACCGTTCCGTAGGCTTCCGCGGTCCTCCCGGTCGAATTCCGACGACCCGCGACGCGTAGATAGCAGTTGCGCGTGACCCTGAGTCATATCTCGTATTCTAGAGTCGGCTCGACCTGAGACTTATACCCTTGCGACCATGCCGTCGCCGCAGTTCCGACGTCGCGTCTCGCACGCCGATGCGATAACCAGACCAGGAGATGTGGGCCCGCGTTCAGTTCGAGGAAAACACCGCGTGTTGCAAATACTGAGGGAATCTCTACAACACATTACATCATCCATCAATTAATGTCAAGTACACAACCTTACCTAGCCCATCTCTCTCTCATTCCCCAAGTCAACTCTCTCTTACACAACCCATACCCATCCCATTCATTTCTTATTACAAGTCAACAAGCACCATGCCTTCTCATCCCATCACTCCATCTCGCCACTCCTCTCTCTCTCTCTCTCTCTCTCTCTCTCTCTCATTTTCTCACTCCATTCCATGCTACCAAAGAGAGGAATCGTCCAAGCTAGCTCCATGAAAGAGCTTTGTGTGGGCCACTTCATATATCTCAATCCCACCATCCTAAGTCCATCTCAACCGTTGAAATCGTTTCTTTGGAGCTCTAGCATGCATTGGCGGAAGAAGGAAGAAGAGATCTTGAGGTGGGTATTTCTAAAGTAGATCTTGACCTTTGGATCCTAGTGGGACCCATTTTGATGTATGTGTTGTAGATCCTAGAGGGGCCCATAGTGGTGGGGTCCCTCCACCATCCGATCTCTCTCTTCTTCTTCTTCTTCTTCTTCTTCTTCTCTCTCTCTCTCTCTCTCTCTCTCTCTCTCTCTCTCTCTCTCTCTCTCTCCTTTTTCTCTTTTTTGATGATGATGATGCTTGTGGCCCACCTGATGACGTGTTGGGAGCCAGGCCATCCAAGGCATGGACGTGGCCACCTTGATGTGAAATCCACACCGTCCAGCAAATCTGGACGGTGAGACCCACCTGTTACATCTAGGTCGTCCGTCTGGACATGCCCAAATAAAAGGGAAAATACAAAAATATCAGATTGATGCAAAGCTCCTGGTGGGCCACACGTGTGGACCCACCTGATGCATGTCTTTCATACATGTCATCCACTGTTCGTGGACGGTGGAGCCCACTAGTGTGTGAAATCCACACCGTCTGTCCAGCGTCCAAGGCCTGGATGCTGGAGTGTTTCAATTAAAATGATAATAATAATAATAATAATAATAATAATAAATATAATATAATATAATATAATATATATCATAATATATAATACTATATGGTGGGCCCATGTGGGACCCACCTCTATAAGAGAGGATTGGCTGGTGTACGCCACACACCAGCTATATTGCTGCTGTAAAAGACGTCAACAAGTTCCGTGGGTATGTGATATCCACACCGTCCATTGACGGTGTGACCCACCTTAATGTACATGTTTTAGCCATGCTGCCCTCCCGTTTTCTGGACAAGGGACCCACCCACACATGCTACACGTGTGGGGTGGGACCCACCTTGGGGTATGTATTGTATCTGCACCGTCCAATGTGGGACGATGCTGGGTACACAGTGATATATGTGTTTTAGCTGCGCCGTCCATCTGCTGCATGTGGGAATCCACGTGATGTATGTGTCTTATCCTCACCGTCCAAATGAGCAGGACGATGGGACCCACCATGATATATTTGTTTTATCTCCACCGTCCAGATTGCTAGACGGTGGGATGCACCATGATGTATGTGCTTTATCAACACCGTCTAGTCTATCTGTGGGGCCCACATGTGATGTATGTGCTTCACCCTCATTGTCCATGTGGGATGTGGACCCCCACAATGATGTACGTGCCGTATATCCACGCTGTTTAGACCAACTGGGTGTGGACCCTACCATGATGCATTTATTTAATCCACACCATCCAAATTATGCTGGACGGTGCTGGACAATGTTTGGACGGTGCCATGCTGCCCCACTGTGATGTATTTGTTTCATCCACATCGTCCAGACTGTGTTGGACGATGCTGGACGTGTTTGGACGGTGCTGATCATCATTAGAGCAACATGTGCCCCATAGAATGATAGTGTACAGTGATACACATGTTACACCTGCAACTATTGAGATGATTTTAGATGTAATCCAAGCCCTCACCGTAAACCGCAAACCCCACACGACCCACATCATAGTGGGACCCACCATGATATATATGATGTATATTCACACCGTCCATTCATGTGGCCTCCATGTGATGTACGTGTTTGATCTGAGCTGTCCATTTTATGAGGCCCATGTGATGTATTTGAGGCCCATGTGTAGGGCCCACCTATTGTGTATTTGAGGCCCGTGTGATGAGGCCCATGTGACGTATTTAAGGCCCATGTGCAAGGCCCACCTATTGTGTATTTGAGGCCCATGTGCAGGGCCCACCTGTTGCGCATTTGAGACCCGTGTGATGAGGCCCATGTGATGTATTTAATGGCCCATGTGATGGGGCCCACCTGTTGTGTATTTATGGCCCATTGATGCGGCCCACTTAATGTATATGAGGCCCATGAGTGAGACCCAGTGTGATGTATGTGTGACCCATAAGTGAGGCCCAATGTGATGCGTATATTACCCATAAGTGAGGCCCATGATGGTGCATATTAGGCCCTTGTGTGAGGCCATGGGGCCACTATATGTTCGGCCCTATGTGGGCCACTCGGGAGCAATGTTGGTTAAAGATCCACATTGATGGGCAATGATGGTTAAACGTCCACATCATAGCCTTCCCCTAAGCCTAGTTAGGCCCATTCTCGTCATTCTCTAGTGGGTTACCCTAAACGATTGAGCCCCATTGATATTGCTTGGTCCATCATCGGTTGTCCATCCATGGATCTCACCTTACATTAAGGCCAATCATCGAGGCCGATTCCGATTGTATAGGCCGATTCCGATTGTCTAGGCCGATTGTGATTGTCGAGGCCGATTCTGATTATCGAGGCTGAATCTGATTGTTGAGGCCGATTATGATTATCGAGGCCGATTCCGATTGTCGAGGCTGATTCAGATTATCAAGGTTGATTCCAATTATTAAGGCCGATTCTGATTATTGAGGCCGATTCCAATTGTTAAGGCCGATTCTAATTGTCAAGGCTGATTCTGATTATCGAGGCTGATTTTGATTATCGAGGGTGATTTTGATTGTCGAGGCCGATTATGATTATCGAGGCCGATTCCGATTGTCGAGGCCAATTCTGATTATCGAGGCTGATTCGATTATCGGGCGGATCATAGAGGCCGATTCCGATTGTCGAGGTCGATTCCGATTATCGAGGCCGATTCCGATTGTTGAGGCCGATTCTGATTGTCGAGGCCGATTCTGATTGTCAAAGCCGATTCTGATTGTCAAGGCCGATTCTGATTGTCGAGGCCGATTCCGATTATCGAGACCGATTCTGATTGTTGAGGCCGATTCCGATTATCAAGGCTGATTCTGATCATCGAGGCCAATTCTGATTGTCGAGACCGATTTCGATTGTCGAGGCCGATTCCGACTGTCGAGGCCGACCATCGAGGCCGATTCTAATTGCCAAAGTCGATTGACGAGACCCAATGTGATATATATGTGGCCCGTATTTGAGGCCCATTGTGATGTGTGTTCAGCCCGTGTTGAAGGCCCATTGTGATGTGTGTTCAGCCTGTGTTGAAAGCCCATTGTGATGTATATTAGGCCTATGTGATGAGGCCCATTGCGATGCATTTGAGGGTCAGGCAATGGAGTCCATTGTGATGTATATTAGGCCCATGGGAGAGGCTCATCGTGATGTGTATTAAACCCCTGAGTGGCGCTCATGGTGTTATATATTAGGCCCTTTGTGAGGTCATGGGTCCACTATACGTTAGGCTCTATGTGGGCCACTCCTTGAGGGCAATGTTGGTTAAATGTCCATATTGTCAAGGCCAATTGTCAATGCCGATTATTGAGGCCGGTTACGGATACCAATTATGAGTATGTGATAGCATAGCATCATGATACATGCCTATACGCATCATCTACATGTTTGTTATGAGATGTGGTTAACCATTACATATGTCATTGGGCAGATTGTTATGAGATTCCCTGATAGGCGGAGATTGTCTCACATGAGCGCACGATATGCGCAGGATTGATGCATAACTGGATTGTATGACTTATGCATCTTGCATTATGTGTTGTGATTACTGTACTCCCTAGTGACATCAGGGCCATATCCTCCACAGTTATGTCGTGGATGGCCAGATGGGCCACCAGAAATCTGTTACTAGCATTGGGCCGCCATAGATAGCCCTGGGTGAAAATTCTTAAACCCTCTTAGTACCAAAGGACGCCCCAACGTCGAGACCGAGTGGATATATATATGAGCGCATGATTGCCGTATACCAGTAGGTCGCGCCTCCCACTGTGTCGTGGTCGGTTGGGAGGGGGTGTGGCCTTACCCGCCTAAGGGAGTAGGCATGGTTAGGCTGAGTCTGACCAACTCTTAAATGGATCTGCTATCGACGAGCTGGGCCGATATTAGTAGGCGGGTAATAAGGTCTCTTCCACTTACACAGTTGTATTATGCGCTTGATGGAGCGACAAGCTGGCGTAGAGTGTACTAGACCCTGGTGATGATCCCAGAGATGTACAGTACTAATATGTGGACTTATTGAGCAAGAGCTGCATACTCATTCATTCATTCATTCACCATCCACTCGGGCTGGTGGTGCGCAACTATTTGTTACGTGTACCTTCGCAATGGCCAGGATTTCAGTTGGGGGGTGCGACTAACCTGAGATCAGGAGTTTACCACATCGAGTCTGACTATCCAAATTTAGGTATGAGACTGATTTGGATAGAAGTCTCTTATGATGGACCCCTTGGCATGCGATACTACGTACTATCATCTCAACTTCACACTCGAGCATGGCCATTCCATTCGCACCACATATTGCATTACATCCGCGACATATGGCATTTTGGATTACTATGTTTCTGCATGGCCTAGATACGGCTGACGATGTTCGTGAACTCATCAGGAATTGTATATTGCATTGTATCCTTGGCATCTGATATATGTCTCCTTATGACTCTTCATTTGCATAGCTGATCTACATTGCTTCCTCAACATATGATATTGGCTTATTATGTTTTTGCATCGCATATCCTTGATACAGCTGATAGCATTCATGGACTTACCAGTATGTTTCCGCATTACTCTGTTATTGTATGATTTATGGATTGCTAGTATTTTAGCTTACTCTGATATTATATGATTTATGGCATTGTATTGCATACTTGACACTTACCTTGTGCACACACTTACACCACCCTCTAAGCTTTTTATAAGCTTATGCACGATAGATGCGTGCATGTGGCGTTAGTTGCAACAGCATTGAGCTTAGAGCGTACAGTGGTCTTCTGGAGCTTTGATTTTCGATATATGTATATTTCCCTTTTAGCACTATATTCAAATGTTTATATTAGTGGATATGTGATGATGATGATGTGCCTTTATGATTTGGGTATACTTGTGGTTATGCTTCTTATGAGACAAATGTACGCCGGAAAATCCTCCTCGTAGGATCCCAGGATCGAATCTGGCGTATGGACGCTGGGAGCCAAGAATGGGGTATTACGGAGGCTGTCGGCATTGGATTCGGCAATCGGGAATTTTGTGAGTCCAATTTTCAGGTATTGGGCATGACGCTGGCCATTCCAGATCTGTGATTTTAGTGTAGTGGGACGTCATTGTCCTACTATTTTGTTATGTGATCTGCGTAACCTTTGGATCTACCACTTTTTAGACACATGCCATGAAATGAGCTTTAAAACATGATAGACATATGGGTAAAACACATATATTACGATAGCCAGACAAGCTAGACTGCCAAGTAATCATAGTGAAAAATAGGATTTTTACCTATATAAGGAAGCGGATTGGCTAGTGTACCACACACCATTAACTTGGTTGGTGTGTTGACGTCATTAACTTATGTGGATCTCATCATGAGGTATGAGTTATATCCAAACCATCCGTCCACTTGGTGAGCTCGTCTTAAGTTTTGATCCATAAAATAAGACTGATTAAAAAAATCAAGTGGACCACCATGTAAAAAGCAGTGGGGGATTGAATGCTTACCATTGTAATCCTTTTAGGTGTCACGGAAATTTTTGATCGATACTATATTTGTTTGTCCCCTTCATCCAGTTCTGTGCGACTATATGAACAGATTGGATGGAAAATAAACGTTGTAGTGGGCCCTACAAATGCTTAAACGATGAGAATGAATCCAAATGCTATTTGTGGTGTGGTCCACTAGAACCTTTGAAATGACTTATTTTTGTCAATAAGATCTAAATGATCTCTCCATATGAATGAAAGGTAATATATCATTTTGGGGCCACGTAACTATGATATCCTTTGAACCATTTGAGGAGCGCGCTCATCATGGCAGGACACGATGCCCACACTAGCTAGGTTGGTACACCAGCCCATCTACTTCCCTGTAAACACCAAACATCACCCACTAGCTGGTGTGGGTACGTTCATGCCGACTATCCTACTGGAGTTGTAAAAATGGTTCAAATGAGATCAAAATTACATGCCCCACAATGATGTATTTATTATATCCACACCATTTATTTATCTATTTGCATGATCATTTTAGATCTTCATTCCAAAAATGAGTCATATCCAAAGCCTAAGTGGACCACCCCACAAATAATAGTGGGACAATGATTTGTTTAGGGTCAAATATTGCATATTATCTCTCATTTATATCTTGGTTTTATGAACATGATAATGCTTAATGTTCTATTTTACTCATGTTTGTGTTACAAGGTGAATTTAAGAGCTTAGATTGAAAGGGGTACTAAAAGCACGGATTTGATGCTGAAGAATTACCAAGGCAAGGGATGGATCTTAGGAGACCAAGATTGAAGAATTCACATGCTAAAGATCCAAGAAAATCAAGTGAGGAATGAAGAGAATCAAATATTTGAAGTGAAGAAAAGGAATCTTGAAATTGTCCTGAAAACAAAAATATTCCTAAAAGTGTCCTGAAGAAGCATATTCTTAATCTCTGGGTCATTTTGTGAAATTGCGCAGAGTGAAGTCTATTTTGAAAAACTGCGTAAATTTGAGGCGGTTTTGCAAATCTATGTGGAGAAGGCTATAAATATGGGTTTCTTATGAACTTTTAGGGATATCTAGGGTTTGAGGAGTGGAACAAAAGCATGGAGAAGTCGTCGCTAAGAGTTTTTCTTCATTTTCTTTAGTTGTTTTATGCTTTTCTTAAGAGATCTTAGTTCAATCATGTCTATGGTTGGCTAAACCTCTTAGTTAGGGCTAAGAGGTGAAGCTTATAGCGTGATGAGATGTTTTCTATTGCTTTAATTCATATTTATGTTGAACTTTCTTTGATTCTAGTTTGATTCTTAAGGAATACTTTCAGTTTTTTTAATGGTTTATTGTGACTCAAATTACGGTAGATCTGTAATAGCTTTGAATATCTTCTTTTAATGTACTGAGATTTTGAAATTAGGAAATCCTATTATTCACCATCGTCCCATGGGCATGGCTAGGTGACGGAATCTCTTCTAATCTTCATAGTTCTCACACCTCTCATCCATTGAGAATTTGGTTAAAGGAAGTTCAGATTTGGTTTTACTAAGATATCTTCCAATTGGATAAGATGGGACTCTGATTTCAGTTGCATCCTTGAATCAAGCATAAATCTCCCTGATCTCTATAAGTGGATCCTTGGCAACCCTAGTTCCTACCTTTGAATTCTTAAGTTTTAAATACTTTAATCATAATTACTCTCTCAATTACTTCAGAATTAGATTAACATCTTCTTCTAGTTCTACTTCCAGTTAATTTCATAAATGCACAAGATCAGTCTCTGTGGATTCGACCTCGGTCTTGCTAAGATTATTACTACATCACAACCCTACACTTGAGGTTGTGAACAAGTTTTTGGCGTTGTTGCTGGGGATTGACGGTTGCGTTTTCTGGATTTAATTAGTTTTGGAATTATGTTAAGATTAGATAAGATAAGATAGGATAGGATAGGGTAAGATAAGATAAGATAATATAAGATAAGTGTTCACTCTCCAAGTATAGGGTTGTGATGTAGTAATAAACTCGGTAAGACCGAGGTCGAATCCACAGGGACTGAAACCTGTACGTAATCTGAAATTTACCAGAACTAGAACTAGAATAAGATGAATTCTAAATTAAGTGTAAATTGAGGAATAATGATGAAATAATTATCTAAAACTTAGGAAAATTCAGAGAAAGGGAACTAGGGATTCAGAGGATCCACTTGTAGAGATCAGAGAGATCTTATGCCTGGATAAAAATCAGGGAAATTAACCGAACTGCCGTTGATAAAGTTTTCAAGAGATGAAAGGTATATGAATTAGAATGGATTCCATCACCAAACCATGCCCAGGAGACAAAGCAAACAACAAAATTAAACTAATTACCAACCAATCAACATGCTATGAGGGTTAGGAAAAGGTACCGTCATCCGACCATGCCCAGGAGACGATGGTGAACAATAGGGCTTCCTGACGTCATAAAACATAAAAGGAGAAGGAAATACTCAAAGCCATCGCAGACCCATTGTAATTTTAGTCACAACAGACCATTAAATACTAAAAACATTCCCTTAATTAAACCCAAATCAACATCAGTTCAGTCTAAACAAAAGCACAAGCAAAGAGGCATCCCATCACGCTACAAGCTTCACCTCTTAGCCCTAGCTAAGAGGTTTAGCCACACATAGACATGGTGGACTCAAATCTCTTAAAAAATAAATTAAAAGCAAAGAAAAAATACAACTCTACTCCCTTTCTCTCTCTCTTCACCCACGTTCCAGCCAAACTTCCACCTATTCTCCAAGCCCAGCCGTAGATATATCTCCTCTTTCTCTGAACACTTTCTTTTTATAACTGCTGATGGAAGTCGGATGTGATGTGGAGAGTCCGTGATGGAGTCGGCTGCGGGAATTTTCCTGGTTTCGTAACAGAGAGTACGCTGGTTGCTTGGTGGGTCCCATTCCTGGTTTCGGCAGAAGAATCCAAGCCGTCCATTAGATGAAGAATGAAAAACCAGTTAGAAATGATGTGTTATGGCTTGTATTTGGTGCGGCCAGTAGAGCTTTTTCTTGCACCGTTCTTCTTTCTTTTAGACGGTTGAAAACCAATCTTTATTACTTTCTGAATTTCATTCATCTTGGCTTGGATTATAGGAAGAGTGGGCTTCTGATGGTCGGTCCAGATCAGCCACCAGAGCTCCAGATGCTGGCCCACCATGCTCGTCCGCAACTTTGTTTGCGAACAGAGCTTGCGTAGCTCTAACGCTGTGACAATGGTGGACCCATGCTTGATGTTTTCTGTGAAATCCAGTCCGTCCATTCCATTTCCCACAAAAAACCGGTCGGTCATCATCAGTTTTGGATCGGCTTCGTCGAGACTCACGTTGTTTTGCTTGGCACCATCCATTCCTGCATCAGTTCCCGCATGTTTATACAGTATCTGAGAAAATCTGGAAACAGATCAGAGGACGGTTGGTTTGACCTTCTGATTACAATGAGTGGCTTGGATCATCACTATGTGTGATGATAGTGGCCCACCTGCACCCGACCGTAAGTCCCTGTTTGGACATTCGCAGCAGCGGGAGAACAGGAAGGAAGAATCCTTCCTTTTTTTGGATTTCTTGCGGTCGAACTGAGTTTGACCGTTTACCTTGGCTCAGTATAGTGCAAGTGCATATTTATGTGTGCACCCCAGTTGATGTGGGGTCCACCTAGGGTGACTTCCTAAGAAATATACTCCATTCATTTGTTTCTCCATTTAACTTGAGGGGTTGAGACCAAAATTGGCGCATATTAAGATATCAAGTGGGCCTCAAATCAGAGATTGATGGGCCGATCTGTTTGTTGAGCCACTTCCGCAGGGATTCAATGGCTGGAATTTAATATGTATGGTTAATTTATGGCTCACATCCCATCTATGGAGTCTCATGTCCAACGAATGGTGAGAACCCCGTGATCTTGCATTTTGCACTAGTTTCGGGCCTCTTTAATGTGAACGACTTGATTTCCTCGGATCCCTGGTATGTAAATTCTTTAATATTGGTCCTCTGGAGTTCGTCCCTTGCCTGTGGTGTCATCAGAACATTAAATGCATGCTTTAAGTTCCCTGTTTCGGTCTATGCTTGCAACTACACTCTGCATCACAAACATGATTAAAGTGGGCCATTAAACGGTATTATGTTCGTAAATCCAGGCAATAATTAAGGTCTGATATGCAATATTTGACCCTCAACAATAAGATAGGATAGGATAAGATAAGATTAGATAAGATAAGATTAGGGTTGTGAACATGATTCTCACTGTTAAAATATTAGTAGGGCTCACCATGACATTTACTTTTCATCTAATTCTAGCAACGGTCCACTCCTCTGATGCTTATATAAATTGGACCATTTTGGTCCAGAATAATCAACTCCAACAGATCCCATCATTATTCATCTGATGTCTCCAAAACATTTTTCTTATAAGAATATTGCTAGACGACCACAAATCCGGTTTGCCAGACTATCAGTTATGTTTAAAGAGTTCCTAAGTAGATCAGCTTTGTTTGAAGAGTTCCTAAGTAGATCCATTTGTGATTGGTGTATGCAGGATCTAGAAAGAAGGCTTGTCTTATCCTAAAAGCAATTCTCCTATGATCCATCAGCAATCGATAAGGGGGTGAATCAAGCGTTATGGACAACATATTTATACATAATTCAGCCTGGTGCTAAAATTAAATAATTTTATTTTTTATTTTTGTAATACATTTTTCAACAAAAGATGGGGCCCATTTGACCTAAATGTTGGCTTCATTAAAATTTAGATAAGAGTTTGTGGCAGGCCTAAAAAAATAAAATCCAAACACATTTACTTCACGCGTCGTCCTTATTATAGGACTCATGCTCAATTCATTTATCACATGAGTCAGGCTTTGGTCAAGCCGAGGTCCTGCTTAAGCCTTAAGAGTTTTTAGGCAAATAAGGTTTGTTGATGCAATTTTTCGGGTAGCCTTCCCTGGACCTTCGAGTACCTACATAGTGAGCCGATAAAGGAGACCCTGGCTGCAACAGGGGACCCTTCGATGCCTAAGTCAGATAGGGAATCTAGGTCTGGTCAAGATAGGGTTTTAGGCTTAAGATTGTGCGTACCTTTCACCATTAGGAATGCTCCTATTTATAGGTAGGCAGGGCGATGGAGCGATCTCCTTATTTGGCAGGTGCATATCGTGGAGGGATTTAGATCTCATACTTGTCATGGGGATCTTTCGAGCGTGTCGCAGATATCTTCTAAGATATTTGGAGAAGATCTCGCATAGATCTCTCTTAAATAAGATTTAATTATTTAGAATCAGCGGAGAGTAGGAGGCCGAGATGGCCTTAGCTGACCCGACCTAGGGGTAGTATGCTGACCTAGATTCTCCGATGAGTGGTGGCTGAGTTCCTTTCGGCATAGGGTAGATTAGTGGGCTCTCCAACCTGCTCTTGTGTAACTCCCTAAAAATCGAGGGTCGAGCAAAAGTTCAACTCCCGAGTTCTAACGCATCACCTATGCAACATGGATAATGATGATTAAATATTGTTCGTGTTAGTGCACTAAACATGAGTGTGATTATACTAAATCAGCATATCATACCCCAGAGACAGTTAAATTACGCAAGTGGAAGACCATGATAGGTATGTATAAAACATATAAGTGGTGGTACATCTCTAGAGTATAATCATATTCCAGGTTAAACAATTACATGTATCATTTCAAAATACAAAATATCAAAATGTGTAGGTCCGTCTGCATCATGAAATCCCTATAACCCCGACGATTAGAATGCGGCCTACATGAACCCGCCAGAGTACTGCATATACGAGAACTCTTCTTCGTCGTCATAAAAATCAGGCTCCGCTTTATAAGCTACGCCATCAT
Source organism: Magnolia changhungtana (assembly GCA_030180095.1). Lineage (NCBI taxonomy): Eukaryota > Viridiplantae > Streptophyta > Magnoliopsida > Magnoliales > Magnoliaceae > Magnolia > Magnolia changhungtana. The sequence goes on along the minus strand of JASAUF010000644.1, from coordinate 7,657,912 downwards.
TTGCAACTAAGACAGAGTCTGGTTGGTGTTTTAAAACACCGTCCCAGAGTGGGAGTGAGTGATCAACTCTGCGGAACTATAAGGTAAAGGTTAATATGTTATCAATTCAGTCAAGCAGTAATGATAAAGTAGTACAACAATCATGTCCTAGATTACTCTTATTAATGCAAGAATGGTATGCAATAATGATGCATGCCCTCGCCTACACTCCCTCAGCGACTTCATCTCACGTTCGCGCACGGCATCCTCCTGAAACGTGCACTTCCTCGCCAAAGCATATGCAAAGCAGTGCACGATCATTATTACTCAAGTTCTTAATTAGGCATATTCATACACCAGGATTGGGAAGCTAAGGTACCTCCCTTCATATCATTTACCCAAACTTTGATCCATCTAGGGTCATCAATCCTAGTTAATCACATACGAAAACAGTTCCAGGTAGCTACGGAGCGGCTCATCACCTCAGCGCAGGCCTGGTTTATACTCGAGGTCACTACGGAAAAGCTCATCGCCTTAACGTAGTCTTAGAGTATATTCGAGGTCACTACGGGCTCGTCACCTGATCATATGTCAATAGCTCAAATATAGTATCCCATACCACCGTATTCGGCTCAGGAGTCTGGGTTGCTCATTGGACACTACGGGGAGGCTCGTTGCCCAAGCGTAGGCCGACAGCTCAACCACGGTGTCCCATACCACCATGCCCGGCTCATGAGTCTTAGCGGATCGAGGTATCAAGCTTAAACGGGCCTTTCGCTGGTAAGTTTGGTACCATAGATTCAAGCAGTAGCATCCATACATAGTGAACATACATTGGGCCAATCAGGTTACTTGACAAGCTCGACTGGTACGAGCGTACGTTGACTTGATCAATATGGAGTACGTAAGCATTCCGCGAGGCCTAACCACTGTTGACAAATAGCGTACGACTCGGATTCATCAGGCGTATCCGTTGTGGCTAAGTCGTACAACCATCGATCGTAAACTATTACCGATTACCTGGACTACATTGTAGCCCCAATCACACTCCAACCAATAGCATCCATATGTGATATTCCAAGACAGCATGCGACAACCTATAACGCCCTAAAAATCGGGGGTCGAGCAAAGCTCAGCTCCCGAGTTCCAACACATCACTTATGCAACACAGATAATGATGATTATGATGAGAGCATTGAAACATGAATGAGATTATACCAAAACAGCATATCATACTCCAGAGACAGTTAAATTTGCAAGCGAAAGACTATAATAGATATGTAAAATATATAAACTGTGGTGAGTCTCCAGAGTGTGATAAGGTTACCAGGTTAATTCATTACAAGTACAATTTCAAATTATACCAAGTTGTGTAATGTCATCTAGTCAATATCCCAAAAAGCCCCGTCGATCAGGACACGGCTCACAGGAATCCGCCTAAAACTGCATAAAGGAGGAATTCTCCTCATCCTCATAAAAGTCTGGCTCCGCTTCGCAGCATCGCCATCATCTGAAACTTAAACAAGTCTGATTGGTGTGTACAACATCGTCCCGTAACGTGGGAGTGAGTGATCAACTCAGTGGAAAAATAAAGCATAGGTTAACATGTTATCAAAACAGTCAAGCAGTAATGATAAAGTAGTACAATCAACAATCCTAAGTACTCTTGTTAATGCAAGTATGAAATGCAGTCATGATGTATGCCTTCACCACATACTCCCTCATGCGACACCATCTTACGTTCGCGGCATGCTTTCATTCTTCAGTGCTCCACATCTTCCAGGTATATGCAGTGCGATGATGAGCATGATTACCAAGTTGTTATTAGTCCTTTTCAAACAGCAATATTGGGAAACTAAGGTACCTCTCTTGTATCATTCCCAAACATGATCCATTCTAGGGTCGTCAAACCTAGATAATCTCATATGATAGTGTGGTTCTAGGGCACTGCAAAGGTTGTCAGGGCTGTTACACGTAATCGTTACACCACTCCCCCATCACATTTTTAACGGTTCATCACTAAATTGACACAGGCCTAGTTCATACTCTATTCACCGCAGCAAAACTCGTCGCCTCACCGAAAATTCAGAGTATGCTCGAGGTCACTACAAAGGGCTCGTCACCAATCAGTGTAGGCCGACAGCTCGAATATAATGTCACATACCACCATAATCGGCTCACAAGTCTGGTTGCTCAATGGACACTACGAGGAGGCACGTGGCCCCAGTGTAGGCCGATAGCTCGACCACGGTGTCCCATACCACCATGCTCGGCTCATGAGTCTTAGCGGATCGAGGTACCATGGTTAACGGGATCTCACTGGTAAGTTTCGTATCCTAGGTTCAAGCAGTAGCGTCCAAACATGGTAAACATACATAAGACAGATCGGGTTGCTTGACGAGCTCGGCTAGCTCGAGCGCACAACAAGTTGAACGACATGAAGTGCATAAGCACTTCTTGTGGCCTAACCACTGCCGTCAACCGAAGTACGACTCGGGTTCATCGAATACATCTCACGTGGTGAATGAATCTCAGCCACGCATTCATTTTCGTTTCCGATTGCCTGGACTATAATCATAGCCCCAAACACAATCAATCCTTTATTCAGAAACATGTAGAGTAAAGCAGAATAAAAAAAGTAATTCAAGCATGTTAACAAACATGTCATAAAGCATGTTACAAGCACAATATAAACAAGAAATACAAACACATATATTCCATAGTAAGCGATTAACTGAAACAACCAACATGGAGGAAATCATATATGTTTATAAGGTAGTTGAGAATCTATCTCAACACCACTATTAAATTTAGTTCGTCGCACAATTTCTCACACATGCATTTTATCAAACACTTAAACTACACCACTCCAACATACATGACGTATGTTGATTTCAACATAGAATAGGACAAATCCTTGTAGCAAGGAGTTGTCGCATACATATCAATCATGTTCTTACATTCAGTACATATGGCAGGCATAAATCATAATCCATATTTATTTAGTCATTTCAACAAACACTTAGACTACACACATTAGCCTACATAAGTTATGTTGGCCAAAAAGTGTATTAGGGCAAATCCTTTCACCAAACAGGTCATACATCCATAACTAGTATATATACACGACAAATACCCATGGCAATCATATCAGTAAAATTTATATGGATAAGGTATTTTCTACAAATACCTAGAATACACAAAATTCCATATTCTTCGTATTTAACCGAAACGGAAAACAGACAGCACTTTGTACATATGCAATTGCATGCAGATCATAAATCTATCATTATCTGACATTGAAAGCGTTGAAAACCATAACCTATACATCTAAAGTCCGCACCTTTTGTCGTAGAACCGTAACGAATTCGATAGGTTTGCTAAATCTTCGTATACGGCAGTTTGGTCACCTATAGAACAAAATAAGTTAACTATTTCATAACCTACAACCATCACAACCCCAAAACAGATTAGGGTTAGGGTTTCTTACCTAGAAACGAAACCGGCATCGCCAGGAAAGCGATTAGATAGGGGTGGTTGAGCTTGCATAGCGGCAGGGTATAGCATCAGGGAGATTCTCCCACATCTCCCACACTTTCTCTCTCTTTTCCTAGAGTTTTTCTCAAATTCGTATGGCTGAATGAGAGAGGGTTTTAAGGTCCTTATATAGGCCCAAAACTCTCCAAAATAGACTTCAGGTCAAGGTATACTTAGGTTATAGCCAAAATGAGGTTATTCCGTCTCAACGGAGCACTTCTGGCGGCCCCCCTTGAGCCAAAGGTCGGACTTAAGCTTACAGACTATGGATCTAGGTCGAGTTACATTTTCGTTCCGGTCGGTTTCTCAGATCACGCGTGGTGGACCAGTTTCAATTCAACGGTCAGTGGATCTCGATCGGAGATTTCGAGTACATAGATATGTTTGGGAAAATATCCGTGATCCGAGGGTGTAATTTGGCCTGATTCTGACGGTCTGGTTGCTTAATACTGACCCGCAAGTGACAAGTCTCAGATTTATTTATTTTGAATTTAATTTAGAATTATTTTCATATTTCTCACACTCCCCGCTCCGAGCTCAAGCGAATAGCGCTGGGACACTATCTGGATTTGATTTCTGAGATGGTTGTCAAGCCCAGCAAGGCGGCCCTAATTCCTTAACTTTGTGTTAATCGAATTTCCGACGTGCGGTCCAGATCTGATACGGAGTTTCGAGATGCTCCTGAGAGCAGCCAGGTAATGAGATTGATCTTAGATTTTAGGGTAATGTAGCGTCAACGGTTCTACAAGTTTTGGGTCTTGCAAATCGTATTTAAAGTGATCGGTGCTAATTTCACAGGTACTCTAGTTTAACACCGGCTAATTCTCGCCTAATTTCTAAAGGATTTAGTCCTGAGTAATTTCTGTCTGAGGTGGTACCTAGGCCTTTGTAGTTTGTATATAAAGTGATCCAAGTTATAATACTTAGCTAGTTTTAAATAGTGTCTAGGATGAAAGTACTTACAAAAATTGAAAGAACAAGGTGGTGAAGGGTGGGATTTGTGAAGGAAATGAGTTCAAAAGTGGTTTTAGACTGTGGGATTGAGTTCTGACAAGTTAATAAGGTGTCAGGAGTGACCCATTGCCTAAGGACGTCTAATTCCAGGTTGGCAAAAATCCGGGGTGTATGCATGTGGTTGGTCCACACCGTCCAACCTCCTGAATGGTGCGACCCACCTCTCTTGTTATATATATTTATATATATTAATATATTAATAAAATATTATGGTGGGCCCCACGTGGAACCCACCTTGCCACATGTATCGGATCGGCACCGTCCAGCAAGGGACGGTGCTGGATCACCAAGATGTATCTGTTCATCCCACCGTCCAGAGGGTACAGTGGGGCCCCTACTTTGATGAATGTGTGGAGTCATCACCATCCATTACTTAGACGGTGGGGCCCACCCTGCACATGTACACGTGTAGGGTGTGGGGCCTGCCATGATGGATGTGTTTGTACCCTCACCATCCAAGGAAAGGACATGGAAAGCAGATTGGCTAGTGTACTTCACACCAGCAGAATAGTTGGTCAGTTGACATCAGCAATTTCTATGGTGCCCACCTTAATTTTGTGTCTATGTCGTACACCTCCATTTGCTACATGGGCGGCCCCATGATGTGTGAATCAGATCCACACCGTCGCTCCATTTTTCTAGATAATTTTAGGGCGTGAGGCTAAAAAGGAGGCCGATCCAAATCTCCGCTGGGCCACACCATAGGAAGTAGGGGAGATATTGATGTTCACCGTTGAAACTTTTCCAATGCCTATCTTGATGTTTATTTTCCATCTAATTTGTTCATAGGATCACAGGTGGGGAAATAAAAATGGAAGCTTGATCCCTGACTCCTGTGGGCCCCACTATCATTAATCAGTGGAGATTGAACGGCCAAAAATGGGTGGGGTCCACCTTGATAATCGTGTTTTATCTATATTGTCCATTTCCAGCTGGTGGAGCCCACGTGAGATATGCGTGGTATCCACCATCCATTCATGTGGTTCTCCCCCCCCCCCCCCCACATTGGTGGACTGAACGTCCAGCAAGCGGCCCACGGTTTTGTATGTGTTATGTATCCATGATGCCCACCTGTTACGTATTTAAGGCCCAAGTGCAGGGCCCACCTGTTACTTATTTGAGGCCCAGGTGCAGGGCTCACCTGTTATGTATTTGAGGCCCAGGTGCAGGGCCCACCCATTATTTATTTAAGGCTCATTTGGTAAGGCCTGATGTGATGAAATGAGGCTCATTGCAGGGCCCACCTGTTATGTATATTAGGCCTTTGTGTGAGGCCATGGGCCCACTATATGTTTGGTCCTATGTAGGCCACTCCTTGAGAGCAATGATGGTTAAATGTCCACATTGTTAGGCAATGATGGTTTAACGTCCACATTGTAACCTTCCATTAGGCCTTGTTAGGCCCATTCTTGTCGATTTCGATTGTCGTGACCGATTACCGACTCCAATTGACGTGACCGATTTGCCAATCATGATTATAGATCGATTTCAATTGTCGTGATCGATTACCGACTCCGATTGATGTGACTAATTTACCGATTCTGATTATCGATCGATTTTGATTGTCGTGACTGATTACTGACTTCGATTGACATGACCGATTTGCCGATTCTGATTATAGATCGATTTCGATTGTCGTAACCGATTACCGACTCCGATTGACTTGACCGATATACCGATTCTAATTATAGATCGATTCCGATTATCGTGACCGACTACTGACTTTGATTGACGTGATCGATTTGTCGATTCTGATTATCGATCTATTCCGATTATCGTGACTGATTACCGACTTCGATTGTTATGACCGATTTACCAATTCTGATTATAGATCGATTCCGATTGTCGTGACCGATTACCGACTCCGATTGACGTGACCGATTTACCGATTCTGATTATAGATCGATTCCGATTATCGTGACCGATTATCGACTCCGATTGACGTGACCGATTTACCGATTCTAATTATCGATTGATTCCGATTGTCGTGACCAATTATCGACTCCGATTGACGTGACCGATTTACCAATTCTGATTATCGATCGATTCCAATTATCGTGACTGATTGTCGATTCCGATTGACGTGACCGATTTGTCGATTCTGATTATCAATCGATTCCGATTGTCATGACTGATTGCCGATTTCGATTGATGTGACCGATTTACCAATTCTAATTATTGAACGATTCCGATTGTCGTGACCGATTGCTGATTTCGATTGATGTGATCGATTTGCCGATTCTGATTATCGATTGATTCCGATTGTCGTGACCGATTGTTGATTTCGATTGACGTGATGATTTGTCGATTCTGATTATCGATCGATTCCGATTGTATAGGCTAGTTTCGATTGTCGAGGCCGATTTCGATTGTCGAGGCTGATTATATAGGCCGATTCTGATTATCAAGGTCAGTTTGTCAAGGCTCAATGTGATGTATATGTGTCTTGTATTTGAGGCCCATTGTGATGTCCATTTGGTTCGTGTTTAAGGCCCGATTTGACGTATACGAGGCCTATGTGATGAGGCCCATTGTGGTGCATTTGAGGGCCAGGCAATGGAGCCCATCGTGATGTATATTAGGCCCACGTGAGAGGTTCATTATGATGTGTATTAAGCTCTTGAGTGAGACCCATGGTGTTGTATATTTGGCCCTTGTGCGAGGCCATGGGTCCACTATATATTAAACTCTATGTGAGTCATTCCTTAGGGGCAATGTTGGTTAACTGTCCACATTGTCAAGGTCGATTGTCGATGCCATTTATTGATACCAGTTTTGAGTTGAGACAGCATAGCATCATGATACATGTCCATATACATCATTTGCATGTTTGATATAAGATATGGTTGACCATTGCATATGTCATTGGGCAGATTGTTATGAGACTCCCTGATAGGCGGAGGTTATCTCACATGAGAGCACGGCATGCGTAGGATTGATGCATGACTGAATTGTATGACTCATGCATCTTGCATTGTGTGTTATGATTACTATATGCCCTAGCTACATCAAGGTTGTAGCCTCTACAAGCATAGCGTAGATGGCCAGTTGGGACACCGAAAATCTGTTCTACATGGGGTGCTATAGATATCCTTAGGTGAAAGTCCCTAAACCCTCTTGGTTCCAGAGGTTGCTCCAACGTCTAGACCGAGTGGATGCATGAGCGCATGAGGGCCGTATACCGTTAGGCCGCGTCTCCTACTGTGTCGTAGTCGGTTGGAAGGGGGTGCGGCCTTACCTGCCCGAGAGGAGGGGACAATGCTAGGCTGAGTTTGACCAGCTTGAGGAATGGGTCCGCTATCGACGAGCGGATAGTGAGGTCTCTTCCACCCACCTTGTTGCGCGCGATGGGGCGGCAATCTGGTTTGGATGCATGAGCGCATGAGGGCCGTATACCGTTAGGCCGCGTCTCCTGCTGTGTTGTGGTCGGTTGGAAGGGGGTGTGGCCTTACCTGCCCGAGAGGAGGGGGCAATGCTAGGCTGAGTCTGACCAGCTTGAGGAATGGGTCCGCTATCGACGAGCGGATAGTGAGGTCTCTTCCACCCACCTTGTTGCACGCGATGGGGCGGCAATCTGGTTTGGAGTGTAATAGACCCCGATGATGATCCCAGAGAGGAACTGTACTGATATGTGGACTTATTGAGTAGGAGTTGTATACTCATGCATTCATTTCATTCACTATCTACTCGGGCTGGTGGTGCGCAACTAATTATCGTGTACCTTCGTTATGGTAAGGATTTCAGTTGGGTACGTGACTAACTTGAGATCAGGAGTTTACCACGTTGAGTCTGACTATCCAAATTTAGGTATGGGACTGGTTTGGATAGAAGTCCCTTGTGGTGGACCCCGTAGCCTGCGATACTACGTACTATCATCCCGACTTTACACTCCAACATGGTCATTTCATTCGTATCGCATATTGCATTATATCCGCAGGCATATGACATTTTGGGCTGCTATGTTTTTTCACTTATATGGCCTGGACAGACTTAGCAGGATTTGTATATTGCATTGCATCTTCGGCATCTGATATTTGGCTCTTTATGACTCCTTATTGCACAACTGTTCTATATTGCATATTTTGATATTGATTGACTTATGGACTTGTCCATACTTCTGCTTACTCTATTATCGTATGATTTATGATATTGTCAGTATTTCTGCGCACTCTGATAATTCATGATCTTGTCAGTATTTTTGCTTATTCCGATAATGTACGATTTATGGATTACCAGTAATTTCGGTATTGTATGATTATGGCATTGTATTGAATACTTGATACTTACTTTGTACACACACTTAGACCACCCTCTAAACTTTCTATAAGCTTATGCATGATAGATGCGTGCAGGTGATGTTAGGTTGCAGCAGTGTTGAGCTTGGAGCGTGCAGCGGTCTTCTGGAGCTTGATTTTCGATTTATGTATTTCCCTTTCAGCATTGTACTCAAATGATTATATTAGTGGATATGTGACGATGATGTTGCCTTTGTGAATTGGGTAATCTTGTGGTTATACTTATTACGACTTAAATATACCTTGAGAAAAAAAATCCTCCTCGTAGGATCTCAAGATCGGAATCCGACGTATGGACGCTAGGAGCCGAGAATGGGGTACTGCGGAGGCTGTCAGCACCGGATTCGGCAATCGGGATTCCTGTGAATCCGATTTCCCTATTTGGGACATGACATACACCATCCTCTAAGCTTTCTATAAGCTTATGCACGATAGATGCGTGCAGGTGGCTTTAGGTTGCAGTAGCGTCGAGCTTAGAGTGTGCAGCTGACTTCTGGAGCCTTGATTATTTTTTTATAAATGTATTTTTCCTTTTAGCATTGTACTCAAATGTTTATATTAGTGGATATGTGATGATGATGATGTTGCCCTTTCTGATTTGGGTAAACTTGTGGTTATGCTCCTTACGAGATAAATGTACATTGGAAAATCCTCCTTGTGGGATCCCAAGATCGGAACCTGGCATATGGGCGCTGGGAGCCAAGAATGGGGTACTACGGAGACTGTCGGCATCGGATTCGGCGATCGGGATTCCTGTGAATCCAATTTCCAGGTTTGGGGCGTGACACCCCGGCCTCAAATAAAAATTAGAAGAGCAAGTAGTTTTGGGCGTTGGGGGATTGGCAGGCTCCAAGAACTTCCTGGCTACCCTCTTAGGTTCCGACCTCCTCTAAACTAGGTCAGTATATTCGAACCATTTTTCCTTGATTTATTTTGTTTTCTCCATTTCTCACTGTGGTCGTCTTTGGCAGTTCTACCCAAATATCCTGCTGAGGTGGGCGAGGAGGAGCATGCTCGGATCGCCGGAGCGAGGTCAATAGACTCCGAGTTGAGATCTTAGAGGCGGCTTATCACGCCCAAGCTTCTGCTCAAATCAGGTCTCTCTTTATTCTTGACATGTATATCTTTAGGAGATAGTCGAAGATTCTTCTCATCCTTATGTGTTTACCGACTACCACTTTTTGTCACGTAAAGATGCCTGAGAAGAGTCGGCGTAAGCGAAAGGCTCCTTCTGCGGCCGAGATGACCGAGAAGAAGCAGAGACAAGCTCTGAGGAAAAGGGCGGACATTGACTTCGCCACTGTTTCTGCCGCCGCCCCTCCAATCCAGACTAGTTTCGGGAGGTGTCAAGGCCGTCGTAAGGGCGGCCCCTGCTAATGAGGATCATCCCTCTGGGGCACGAGCGATCTCTAGCTGTAAGGCCTAATCTTCTTCATCCCAGCTGGGGGTCGGGATGGTGAAGCTCAGGGGCCCCTTAAGTCGGCCATTGCTGCGACCAAGGTGTTCGGTATCAATATTGGTGGGCGTAACGATGCCCACCGTTACCGATACGGATACACCCTGTATCAACCGATACAGATACACCCCGTATCCGGCTTGTGTAATAGTGCAATTTTTTTTTGGTAAAACAATTATGGAAAAATATCCATTAAATTTAGAATAATCTAAATATTCCAAATATGCATTCATTTATAATTTAGAACATGTTTATGGTGGTGTAACGGTCCACTCTTTGGTGAGAATGCTATATCGAGTTGTCTAATGGATTTATGAACCTAGCAACCTGGAATTAATTGTAAACCTTTTATATTTAGTTTTCTAACTATATAATATCTATATAAATTTACTATAATAAATGTAATACTAAAACATCTTATATTTTCAAGTTTTCCTTTTATTTATAGTACTAGTGCTCTGCATACTTCATGACTCACATGTATTTTATTTCAATATATAGAGTTTAGGGACTTTTGTATCCTATTATGTAATTCATATACCTAACAATTTGATATCATTTTCCCCCATAAATGTTTTTAAAAAATAAAATAAAATAAAGGTAAATAGTGCTGTTGTTTCGGGGCTGGTTTGGGGACCATTTGATGCTCCAAACTAGCCTCAAATTAATGCAATCTATTGACACTTATCCTGCTAATGGATTGGTGGACATTTATTGGACAATGAAAAATGAAAAATATTAAATGGTCTTATTTCAAAAAACAAGTGTCTGCAAATTAATGGTGAAAATTGTAGGAGCTATTTAATTTTGGGATTGTGACTTAGCAATAGTGGTCTCAAAATTTAATTGGTTAATTTTGAGTTAATATATACGTCATGTATAAATTTTTAGGGCCATGTACTGGGGTCCACTCGATTATGTATTATATATCCATGTCATCCATCTGTTTTGGCAACTCATTTAAGGGCATTAAAAAAAATAAGGTAAATCCATATCTCAGGTGGACCACTAGTGGGCCAGGCGGGCCACCTCGATGTATTTGTATATCAATACCATCAATCTGTTTTGCCAACTCATTTTAAGGCATGGTTCAAAAATTCAGGTAGATCTAAATCTTCGGTGGACCACTAGTGAGTATCCCTTTAAAAGTGGTGCCCACCTCAATGCATTTGTTGTATATCCATGTGGGCTATCCTTTTTGCCAACTTATTTTAGGGTCTGGTCCAAAAAATGAGGCTGATCCAAATCTTAAGTGAACCACAAAATGAGGATTTAATTCCCACCGTTAAAATTTTCTTAACACATATTTTTTATCAAGCACTATTTGTGTTCTCCCTTCATTAAGGTCAAAGTCTATGTGACCTTATCAACAAGTTCGATGGAAAATAAACATTATAGTGGACGACATGGATATAATACACATAAATCAAGGTAGGGCCCATGTAACAAAATAGTGGAAGTGCATTGTTCAACGTGCATTGCAGAACATGTTAAAAAAGAACTTTAAAGTGTGTGGCTGTGAAAAAGCCACGCAATTCATTCCTTTTTCTGATACCGAAATGAAAAAGAAGAGAGAGAGAGAGAGGGAAACCGAAAAGAAAAGAGAGAGAGAGAGAGAGAGAGAGAGAGAGAGAGAGAAAGAAGATGATGAAGAAGAAGAAGAAGAAGAAGAAGAAGAAGGAGAAGGAGAAGGCCGCAGTAGCTCGAGAAGAAGAAGGAGGAGGAGGAGGAGGAGGAGGAGAAGACAAAAAAAAAGGTATGTTTTTTTTTTCTTTCTTTTTTTTTCCCTATTTTCTTTAGGCCTGTAACAGTTGCTACGGCCCCGTAATGGCCGTTACGGGCACAAAAAAGAGTGGGTGACCGTTACGACCCCGTAACACGTAACAGTATTAACCGTTACCGTTACGGCCGAAACGTAACCGATTTTGAATACCTTTGTTGCGACAGAGGGCCTCATGCCCTGGATAGCTCGGCACGTCCCCAATGTCGAGTTCACCAGGGTAATGGATATGGCCCCAGAGGCTATTGTGGGCCATTTGGCGGCTCTCTTCTATAGGGTAAGTCATTTTCTCAGCAATGGTTGTCCTTCTTTACTTAATAAGCTTTTATGCCTTCTAATTGTGGGTTTGTTTTCAGTTCGCCCCCTCCCTCGTGATTGTCTGTCTCGAGATATTGTGCAGCAACATGGAGTGCAAGGAGGCGGAGGCGACCTTGTTGCAGAAGAGCATCGAGTCTGAGCAGCTCCGCTTCGAGAACGCTGCTTTAAAGGCCCAAGTAGAGGGGTCGAGGACCGAGCTGGAGGCAACAAAGGTGCTTTTTAATGATGCTTTGGAGAAGGGTGCTCGATGGAAGTCCGAGCTGGGGGAGTTGAGGCATAGCCTCAACGTGAAAATGAACGAGGCCCAGGCAGCCACCTCGAAGGATAAGGAGGTGGCCTTGGAGTGGTTAAAGGCCTCCAAAGAGTGGGAGGAAGAGAGGGATGCGCCCTAAAGCGTCGGGTATGACAACTGCCTGGAAGACGTTAAGGAGGCGCACCCCGAGCTCGACCTATCCACTTTCGAGGTCGGCCCCTCTAAAGACTTTACCCATCGAGAGCTAAAGTCTCTCTTTCCAAGCAACCTCTTCCATCGAAACCCTAAACACCTTTCCCTTCCCTTGTGTGTGTGTGTGTGTGTGTGTGTGTGTGTGTGTATTGTACTCTTCTTATCATATAAATGAAAAAGATCTTTTGTTGCAATGATTGTTTGTATGAATTTTCTAAGTTGATTAGTCAATTGGCAGGTCGACCTTTTAAGATCATCCCAAGGGTTAACTACGAGCCCTTCTTGTAGATCATGTAGTCTTAATGATGTTATTTATCTAGTGGCCCGACCTCTTCTTTAAGGGTCGGGTGATTGGTGAAGATTGTTTCTCCCTTGTACTAAGGGAAGTCCTCAGTAAGCCATGTAGATTAAGTTATTGTAGACGAATAGAAAGTAAAATATCCCGACATTAGGATTTTTATTCTAAATTCTGAGGAAAACATGCGGGTTCCGACTTGGTCGGTTATTGTAGACTCTTGGTAACAGAACTGTAGATTTTGGTCTTAAGCCTACTCGGCTTTCATGGGTAGTAGATCTTCAGGTGTTTGGTGTTCCATGGATGTGGCAAAGATTGTCCTTTCATGTTCTTGAGTCGATAGGTCCCAGGTCGAGTTGTACTCGTCACCTTGTGGGGTCCTTCCCAGTTTGGTTCAAGGGTTCTTTAGTTGAGCTCCTGAGTGTTCTGAAAAGTTTCGCGGAGGACCAGATAACTTGCTTGGAACCTTCTCACCTTTAAGCGAGAATTGTAGAATCATGCGACCTGTTGTTGTCAGGCTGCAACCTTGAGCTAGGCCTTCTCCCTTTTTTCTTCAAATAGATTAAGATCCAACGCTATCTGCTCGGCATTTTAAATTTCTTCGTAGGAGAGGGTCCGAGCAGTCAGGAGTCCGATCTCAATTGGGACAACGATTACAGCCCCGAAGGCCAGGGAAAAGGGGGTTTGTCCTGTGGTTGTTCGGGCAGTGGTCCGATATGCCCAGAGAACATGGGGAAGCTCCTCTGTCAGGCTTCTTTAGCTTTCTCAAGCTTGGTTCGAAGATGGTTCTTTAAGATTTTGTTGACCACTTCGACCTGTCTGTTGGCCTGGGGATACTGTTCACTCCCCAAGTATAGGGTTGTGATGTAGTAATAAACTCGGTGAGATCGAGGTCGAATCCACAGGGACTGAAACCTGTACGTAATCTGAAAGTAACCAGATCTAGAACTAGGCTAAGATGAAATCTAAACCAATTGTGATTTGAAGAATAATGGTGAAATATTAATCTAACTTAAAGAATTCAGAGAAGAGAACTAGGGATTCAGGGGATCCACTTGTAGAGATCAGGGAATTCTATGGTAAAAGATATCAAGATTGAACCTTGGTTAATGCAGTTTCAATAGATTAGACAGTCATAAATCAGAATGGATTCCATCACAAAACCATGCCTATGAGACAAAGCCAACAACAGAGTTCAACCAATCCACAACCGATCTGTATGATGTACGAGCGTCAGGAAGAGTTCCGTCATCCGACCATGCCTAGGAGACGATGGTGAACAACAGGGCTTCCTAACCCCATAATCAAAATTAAGGAAAGGAAAATTCAAGCCATCACAGATCTAATGTAATATTAGTCACAAAAATCATTAAAAACCAGAAGTATTCCCATTGATCTAGCTGCAATCAATCAACAATTCAATCTAATATAAATCATAACCATAGAAACAGACCCATCAAGCTACAAGCTTCACCCCTTAGCCCTAGCTAAGGGGTTTAGCCAACCATGTTTGGTTGGATCTCTCAACAGCAAAGGAAGAAAAACAGTAAAAAAAAACATAAAAGAAGAGTTCACTCTTCCCTGTCTCTCCCTGTCTCTCTCTCTGTCCGTGAATCCCCTTCTCTCTGTCTCTTTCCAGTCGTGGATACCTCCCTTCCCCCTGTCTCTCCTCCTCCTTTTGTAACTGATGCAGTCGGTGGATGGTGAAGGAAGCTGGAGTCGGCTGCAACAGCTCCTGCGGAATCTGTTTACGCAGCAAGAAACGGAAATTTCCTCCCGTGAAAACCTACGCAAGTGCGTAATTTGACAGCGCCACATTCCCCTTTTCCCTTGCTTTCTTTGCAAAGAGACAACGTCTCCTGGAAATTTTCTGAGCGCCCTACGTGATGGACGGTTTGGATTGTCTGTCCGATCACAGCTATGGGCGTCTAACAGGCTGGAAAATCTAGGCGATTTTCGGACGCGCTATAGACAGGGCCGACAGACGGAATTGACGCTGGTGCTTGGTGGGGCCCATTATTGAATTCGACGGAGGAATCCACGTTGTCCATTAGATGCGTGACGAAAAAACGGTCGGAGATGAACGGTTTTTATTGTCATTGATGCGGCCCACAAGATTCAATCACGCTGCACTGTTTTGAACGCTGCAAAACAACCCTCTTGTAACCTCTGTAGCGGGCACGTGCGTGTGTGAGATTACCCAAATTCAACATGGGTTTGACTGGTTTTTGCCCCTCTGCGTGATGGACGGTGTGGATTTCCAACGTCGGTCACGATGGTGGCCCACAGCGATCGGCAAAAAAAACTCCGCGCCCCTGGTTGCGTAAAAAATCAAAACGGCAGTTGCCGTTTTTCACTTTGACACGGGATCACCCGTTTTGGAAGGCAACGCAGTTGCCGTGCGCCTCTGGTGCTCTTGTGCACCATGTACACTCACCGTACTTGTGGGCCCCACTGATATTTTTATCTGAAATCCGCCCCGTCCATTCATTTTATCACCTCATTTAAGGCATTGGGACTAAAACTGAAGTATATCCAGATTTCAAGCGGGCCGCAAATCAGGGATATGAGGACTGATCTATCATTGAGGTTGCTTCCACAATGATCCGAGTGGTGAAATTTAATATGTACGATTATTTTATTTTCCTCGTCCCATGTATGAAGTTTCGAGTCAATCGGATGGCGGGAACCATGTGATCTTGCATTTTGCACCAATTTCAGGCCTCTTTAATATGAACGACTTGATTTTCTCGGATCCTTAGTGTGTAAATTCTTCCATATCGGTCCTCTGGAGTCCGTCCCTTGTTGTGGTGATTTCAGAGCATCAAATACACACTTTTAGCACCTTTTTGTAGTCCACACTTGCAAATGTACCTTGCATCACAAACACGATTAAATTAGGCTTTTAAACGGTGGCATGTTCATAAATCCGGTAATAACTGGGGTCTAATATGCAATATTTGACCCTCAACAGGTACCGAGGCGACAAGTAGACATTCCGAATTCCGAGGTTGTCACGCCCCAAACTCGGAAACCAGGCTCACAAAATTCCCGATCGCCGAATCCGGCGCCGACAGCCTCCGTAGAACCCCATTCTCGGCTCCCAGCGCCCATACGTCAGGTTCCGATCCTGGGATGCTACAAGGAGGATTTCTAATAATCAATTTGATTCATAATGAGCACAACCACAAGCATAACCCACGAACAATAACCACAAGAACACCATCACAAAGTCCACTATGAATAAAAGCCTTTGAGTACAATGCATAGGAAAGGAAAATACAAGATAGTGTTAATAATAAAAACTCCAGAAGCTCGGCTGCACACTCCAACTGCGGTGAGACTACGGCTGCGTCCTGGCGTCACCTGCATGCATCAATCGTGCATAAGCTTATAGAAAGCTTAGAGGGTGGTGTAAGTGTGTGCGCAATATGAGCGTGCTCAGAATGCGAGGTCGAGTAATGCGGAATCGTGCCAATGAGTACATGAATGCAGTCAGCCGTACCAAGGCTATGCAGTACAAGATATGAGTGCAATCGGCCATACCAAAACCATGCAATGCAAGATACAGCTCAAGCATGCCAATCCTCATGTCAATACAGTTATCAGTCAGGATAATCACCGGGGTCTAGTACACTCTACGCCAGCTTGCCGTCCCTATCCGGACGCACAACTGGAAGAGCAAAAGAGACCTCACTATCCACCTGCCAATATCGGGCCTAGCTCGTCGATAGTGGACCGATTCCTCAAGCTGGTCAAACTCAACCTAAAAATTGCCCCCTCACTCAGGCGGGTAAGGTCACACCCCTTTCCAACTGACCATGACACAGTGGGAGACGCGACCTCCTGGTATTCGGCCCTCATGCGCTCGTACATCCACTCGGTCTCGACGTTGGAGTCATCATCTGGTACCATCGGGTTTAGGAATTTTCACCCAGGGACATCTATGGCTCCCGTATGCTAGAACCAAACATTTCCGGTATCCAATCCAACCACCCATGATATGTCTGTGGAGGCTATGGCCTTGGTGTCGCTAGGGCCTACAGTAACTACAATCACACAATGCAAGTGTATGAGTCACACTACCAGTCATACAATAATCTCACGCGTACCACGCGATCATGTGGGGCACTCCGTCTCATAAGGAGTCCCATAAATATCTCAGCCCAATGGCTTATGTTATGATCAAACATTCCTCATATCAAGCATACAAATGATGCGTATGGGTATGAATTATGGAGCTATACTAAACATGCTATAAAGTAATGAACTATCCTTACACCGAAGATGGGCCTAGACGGCCTACACATAACCAGTATGGGCCTATCAATGGGCCCTAGGGAGATTTATAATGCGGATATTAAACCGACATTATTCTTATAATGTGGACGTCAAACCAACATTACTCCCAAGGCATGTCCCGCCATAACCATGAAGAAATCACACATTGCAATGGACCCTAAGGATAACCCATTGGGCCTTATATACATTGCAATGGACCATGTCTCATAGGCTTTGATTACCTCACAATGGGCCTCAACCCATGGGCCCTAACGTATCATAATGGGCCTAGTATATGCACCAAGGTGAGCCTCTACAACGGCCACAGTTACATTGGTATGGCCTCCTCATATGGGCCTCATGTGTATACCAAGGTGGGCCTCAATGGACGGCCATGAACCAACCAAGAAGGGCCCCGTACATATACCAAGGTGGGGTCCGCTTGAAGTATAGATCTGCCCTATTGTTAGCCTCAAGACTTAAGACAGGCTTGCCAAATGGTGGACGGTTTGGATGCAACACAAATATCATGGTGGGGCCCATAAAGCCCACCAAATGCTATATACAATATATATATATATATACAATACTATAATACAATATTATATAATATATATACACACACATGCACACACCCGCACACACACACACGCATACACACACACACAGGCACACACCCACTGCCGCACCCACCGTCCCCTGGACGATGGGAATACAACACATATATCATGGTTGGCTCCATCGTCCGCTTGGACGGCGGAGGGAAAATACATACATCATTGTGGGTCCCAAGTGGGGCCCACCATAGCATTTATCTTCCATCCAACCCGTTCATAAGGTCACGTTGACCTGGATGAAGGGTGAAAACAAATCTCACCTTGATCCGAAACTTCTATGGCCCGTAAAAGGGTTTCAATGGTAGAGTTCAATCACCGCTGTTTTCTTGTGGTGTGGGCCACCTGAGATCTGGATCTAACTGATTTTTTGGAGGGGACCCACCTCAGGGGGTGGTCCACCTCATGGATGGATTGGATGTCAAATAAACATCAAGGTGGGGTCCACGGTAGGGGACCCGTGGGCCCTACTTTACGCTTACGCCACAAGGCCACAAGCCGCTCAAGTGGCCCTATGCGTCTCGACAAGCAAGACGTGCGTAGTGACTTCTTGATTTTTTATATATTTTTTTTGAAATCCTTTCTTTTTGTGGTTTTTCATGTGTGGGGTCTGCATTAGTGAAATCCGCCTCAGTCATTGGTCCCCATGGCTCATAACAAGACCATCAAACCCAATATTAGGTATGTTTTGGCGTCTAGAAAAGTTAATGTACTTTTAAACGGTAAAAATTACTCTTTGCTAAGGTAGGGCCCACCCGTTTCTCGGATCAGTCTCATTTTTCGGCTCAACGCCTAAAATGAGTTGGGGAAGAGGATAGACGGCATTGATCGAATATATACATCAAGATGGGGCCTACACAAGTGGCCCACCCCATAGGCTTGAAATCAAGCTTATATTTGTTTTTTACTTCTGTCATACATGAACGTTTAAGGTGGGCCTTGCTCCGGTGGGCCACCACATGGTTAGGTGGTGTGGAACAACACACATAAAGTGGGCCTCACCAACAAATGACTTGGGTCCAATACTCGCTTTGTGGTGGGGTCCATCCAAGTGGGCCACATGGCCACATCATTACACATATAAAAAAATGAACAAGAGAGAGAGAGAGACGTGCATGAAGGGACCCCGACACTATGGGCCCTCCCTAGAAATCAATCATACATCAAGTGGGTCTCATTACTCGTGGCCCATCAAATTGAAAATCAACGGTGGAGATCCTTTCTCCATTAAAATGGAAGGTCTAGATGACCCTATCATGCAAGAAAATAAACATCATGATAGGGTCCATGGAGAATGGCCCCATCATGGAATGATCATAAGCATCAAGGTGGGCCATCGGCCACATCTTAGGGTCCAAAGTGAGATCCACACCATTGATCGGTAGGCCTCACTTGGCTTATCATAAAAATATAAAAAAACTTATCCTACAAAGCACCCACCGTCCGATCTTCTTGGTCCGTTGAAAAGCCAATGTCCTCGTGCTTCACTTTGATGGAGAGGATGGGAGATGAATGGCTAAGATGGAGGATCTTAGGAGAGGGAAAGTGGGTCACACAACACTCTTTCTCACACTTGAAAAACCATGGACGTGGGATTTTTTTCTTTATTGCTTTGAAAAAATGAAGGAATGAGAAATAAAGGAGAGAGGGAGAGATAAGAGAGAGGGAGAGTAGCTTAGGTAGGTAATGATGACTTGTAAGAGAGGGTGGCTAGCATTAAATACTTGTAAGAAGGGCTAAGGGTAGGGTGGCTAGCCATAAGTACTTGTAAGAAGGGATAAGGGTAGGTAGGGTGGCTATAGCTAAGGTAGGATGGCTATAGCTAGGGTAGGGTGATGTCATCGCTCTCATAATTTCCTAGAGATTGGTGCCACATGGAATAGGTGGGCCCCGCAAGACGCGGTCCATGGTCATTATAATGCATAGTCCTCGACTTATGATCTAAGTGTCGGTTTGACGCACAAGACGCGGCGTTGGAACTGCGGCGATGGTGCGGTCACAATGATACAGGTCTCGGATTAAACTGACTCGAATCTAAAGGATACGACTTACGATCGATCGCAACATCGATTATCAGTCCCGGATTGCCGGACTTCGATGAAAATGATCGCAGGATTCATCGGAACAGTACGAACTAGGATACGGGTCTTACAGAGGTCCTCACACATACCTCGAAATCATTCATTATAGAACTATTTCCCGTTGTCCGAGACGATCGTGTGGGGGATCATGTAACAACATATGATGTTCTTCTAAACAAAGTCGGTAATTTTCTGCTCGGTGATCTTGTCTAGGGGCTCGGCCTCGACCCACTTAGTGAAGTAGTCGACCGCGACGACCGTGAACTTGGTCTGCCCTTTGGCAGTCGATAGATGACCGATGATGTCGATCCCCTACTAGGTCAAAGGCCATGACCTGGTCATGGGAGTCAGTTGCTCAGGCGGCTGATGAGGTATTGTCGCGAATCGCTAACACTTGTGGCATCTTCGAGTGTATTGTCTAACGTCTATTTGGATGGTTAGCAAAAAAAACCATGCCAGACACGAGGGCGCGACTGTCGGAGTGGTTGCCACAAATGCCTTCATGAATTTCTCTCAGGACGTACTCGGCTTTATCAGGTCGTAGGCACCTGAGGTAAGGAGAGAGAATCCCGTTCTGATTGTCAGGTTGATCGGTCCTTCTGCTTGGACAAGCCTTCAGGTTGCTCTCACACACAAGCTTGACAAAGAAATCAACCATTGCTTAGCCTTTAATGGCAGTTCTGGGCTAATATTTAGTGTCAAACTCGTTGAGTTCGATTACCCATTTTGTAAGTCTACCCAATACCTCAAGTTTCTGGAGTACCTAGCGGAGAGCTTGGTCGGTCAGGACTATGATGGTATAGGCCTGGAAGTAAGGTCGAAGGTGGCAGGATGATACGACCAAGGCCAGGGTGAGCTTTTTTATGTCCAGGTACCTAGTCTCGGCTGGGACCAGGGCTTTGCTAACATAATACACCGGTAGCTGTTTTGTAACGCCCTAAAAATCGGGGGTCGAGCATAAGCTCTACTCCCGAGTTCCAACGAATCACTTATGCAATATAGATAATGATGATTAAATGTTGTTTATGTTAGTGCATTTAACATGAGTGGGATTACACCAAAACAGCATATTATACTCCTGAGATGGTTAAATTATGCAAGCAGAAGACTATGATAGATATATAAAATATATAAACTATTATAAGTCTTCAGAGTGTGAACATGTACCAGGTTATATATATACATGTATACTCCAAAAATGAACAAAAAGAATATACATGGGTGCTCCAAAAGTGCAAAATAATAAGTGTAATGGCGTCTAATTAACATCCCTGTAACCCCGTCGATCAAAACATGGTGTACATAGACCCGCCTGAAAACTGCATGTACGAGAACGCCTCCTCGTCGTCCTTGAAGTCAGTCTCTGCCTCAAGAGTCGCATCGTCATCTGCAATCAAGACAGAGTCTGGTTGGTGTTTAAAATGTTGTAAGACCCGTATCCTTGACCGTACATTATATAGACTTCCACGGTCTTTCCAGTCGAATTCCAGCAACCTTCGACCCTTAATCGGTGTTGCGCGCGGCCTTGATTCACACGTCGTTAATCTGATTCGACTCAACCCGAGACCTGTACCATTGCGACCGCGCCGTCGCCGCGGTTCCGATGCCGCGACTCATGCACCGATCCGATTCTCTGGTCAAGAGATGTGGGCCAACGTTCAGTGCGAGGAAAACGCCTCGCGTTGCGAAACCCAAGAGAATCTCAACAAGATGTCACATCAATCAACCATCAATCAATCCCATCAATTCAAGTACACATCACTTCACACTCTTCCCCAAGCAAGCCCTAAAAGTTAAAAAGTTCTTACAAGTCCATACCTCTCTTACACCTTTTACCCCAAAAGTCAAAAAGTCTCTTACACCCATCACACCACATCCATCACCATCTCTCCCTTTACAAGTCTCTCTCTCTCTCTCTCTCTCTCTCTCTCTCTCTCTCTCTCTCTCTCTCTTTTTCAAAACCCATTCCAAGCAACTCCAAATCATCTCACGTCCAAGCCTCTCCCAATTTCTTCCAAGTAACAAGTGTGGCCCACCTCTTCCAACCCTTCCATCTTCCATCTCAACCATCCAAACCCCATCTCCTCCGTCGAAATTGAAGCAAAGGAGCAAAGGAAGCCTTGGGACCAAGAAGAAGTCGGTGGGTGATCTTTGGATTCTTGTTTTCATGCATTTGTTTAATTCAAGGGCCACATGTAGTGGGACCCACTTTAATGTAGATTTTGTATCAAGAGGGGCCCATAGTGGCGGGGTCCCTCCATCTTTGCCGGTGTCTTCTTTTCCTCTCCTTTTTTTATCATGGCCCACTATGATGTGTGTATTTTTGCCCATGCCATCCAAAATGGTACGGCCCACCTTGAGCATACCGTTTTAATCGAAGCCGTCCATCTATTCTATCCAGGCCATCCAGTGGGCCTAGGTGATGAGCAAACACAAATATCATGCTGTTCAAAATAGGTGGACCATGTGGGACCCCACTTGATGAGGCGTGCATCCACACCACCCGTCCAAGGGTGCTGGACGTTGCTAACAGTGGGGTTGCTAACATGGAATGTGTACTGACAATGGGATGGCTAACATGGGGTGTGTGCACTGAGTGTGTACTGACAAGGGTATAGGGTCCATGGGACCCATCCACACCGTCCACCCAGTTGGCGTGGGCCACACCACCATGCCTTGTGGTCCACCGTCCTTGGACGGTGGGACCCACCCCATCGTGTGGGGCCTCCCTAACGCCCAGATCCAATAGCTCAACTGGCGGACTGAGTGGAGATACCTCGCTGCAACACCTGAGGTCTTGGTTTCCTGGTGGGGCGGCTAACCGTGAAGCGTGAGTGACGGTGGGGCCCACCTGACCTTTGGGTGCGGCTGAAACTTGGTCGGACCCTTCATTCAAGCAGGACACCCACAATGGGTGGGCTGGATTTGTGAACCCCATTTCAGTGGCCCAAATAAATGATTATGAATGTTTTAATGGAGGGTATCCCTCTCAATTGTTGTTTAGTGTGGCCCGCACAAGTCACGGCCTGACTGGAATTTTGAGACCCAAGCCCACGCTAGAATGGTGCATCTGGCTAGTGGATTAGATGTTGGCAGACATCAACGGTGGGGCCCACACCGGTCGACCCATGGACTTTCAAAATCAGCCCGAGCGCTGTACCTTTCCCATATATACAAATATATATGGTGGGCCCTACGTGGGACCCACCTCTGTTGCGTTGACAGTAAGAAAAAAAAAAGGAAGGAAAGAAAAAAAAAAGGTGAAAGGAGAGGGGCACGTGGCACCTCTCTCTCCACATCTCTCTCTCTCTCTGATTCTCTCTATCTCTCTCTCTAGCTCTCTCTCTCTATCTCTCCTTCAGCGTCAGGGAGCCGCGGGTCCCACTTAATGTACGTGTTCTACTCCAGCCGTCCATCTATTTTGATGGGGGGACCCATTGTGAAGTATGTGTTTTTATCCTCGCCTGGTCCCCCTCCCTGATTTGGGTGCGGCACCAGTAGGCCCACCTTGATGTCTATGTCATATCTACCCATCCTTCTGTCTGGTGGGCCACACGTGTGGACCCCACCATGAGATATGTAACACCTCCATGATGCATGTGCTGCATCCAATCCGTCCATCCATTTTGAAAGCTCATTTTGGGCATGAGCTTAAGAATGAGCCAGATCCATAGTCCAAGTGGACCCCACCTTGGTATGTTTTGAGATCTATCTTAATGTATTTGTGGTAGATCATTGGGGCCCACTTTGATGTGGATGTAAGGCCCATGGAATTAGGCCCATTTGATGTTTTAGGGGCCCATGGGTTAAGGCCCATTGTGATGTATTAGGGCCTATGGGTTGGGGCCTATTTGATATACATATGGGGCCTAATTGGTGTGGCCTATTTATTACATATAAAGACCCATGAGACTAGGCCCATTTGATGCGATCTAAGGCCCACGGGTTATGACCCATTGCAATGCGCATAAGGCCCATTGGTACGGCCCATTGATGTGGCCCACTTGACGAATGAAAGACCCATATGGTATGGCCCATTTGATGTATTTAAGGCCCAATAGGGATGAGCCTAAGGCCCATTGCAATGTGTGACCCCAACTTGGTTCATGTATAATATGTATATCTATAGTATTCATTACGGGCTACGACTTGGGAGAATGTTAGTTTGACGTCCACATTATAAGTTTAATGTTGGTTAAATGACCGCATTACAACTCTCCCTAGGGCCCATTGTTAGGCCCATACTTGTAGGCCGTCTAGGCCCATCTTCGTTATAAACAACATCCATCACCATATAACATGTTTAGTATAATTCCATGATTCATGATCATACGCATCATATGTATGCTTGATATAAGAAGTGACTGATCATAGCATATGCCTTCGGGCAGATTGTTTAGGGGCTCCCGGTTAGGTGGTGTTACCCCACATGAGCGCACGATACGCGCAGGATTGCCGCATGACTGGATAGAGTGATCATGCATTTCGCATTGAGTGATATGGTTACTGTACGCCCTAACAACATCAGGGTCGTACCCTTCACAGGCGTATCGTGGTTGGCACGATTGGATACCGAAAATCATGTTCTACATGGGGTGCTATAGATATCCCTGGGTGAAAGTCCCTAAACCCTTATGGTACCAAGAGGTTGCTCCAACATCTAGACCGAGTGGGTGCACGAGCACCGATGGCCGATTACCAGGAGGCTACGCTTTCCACTGTGTCGTGGTCGGTTGGAAGGGGGTACGGCCTTACCCGCCCGAGAGGAGGGGGCAATGCTAAGCTGAGTTTGACCAGCTCGAAGAATGGGTCCGCTATCGACGATCCGCGCCCGATATTGGCAGGCGGGTAGTGAGGTCTCTTTCACTTACCTTATTACACGCGATGGGGCGGCAATCTGGTTTAGAGTGTACTAGACCCCGGTGATATCCCAGATTTTGAGTTGTACTGATATGTGGACTTAGATGAGGATTTGTATGCTTGAGTTGCATTTCGCATCTCATGGCCTTGGTATGGCCGACATCATTCATGCCTTGCATCACATAGCCTTGGTACGGCTAGTGGTATTCATGGACTCGTCAGCATGTTCCGCATAACTACACTACTACCTTGCGCACACACTTTCACCACCTTCTAAGCTTTCTATAAGCTTATGCACGACCGTTGCGTGCAGGTGACGCGAGGACGAGCAGCGTTGAGGCAGGAGCGTAGAGCAGATCTTTTTGGAGTTTTTGTCCATTCTCATTGTATTTCCCTTTATGCTCATTGTACTTGTAAAGTTTTTTATCATAG
This sequence comes from Magnolia changhungtana, assembly GCA_030180095.1. Taxonomy (NCBI): domain Eukaryota; kingdom Viridiplantae; phylum Streptophyta; class Magnoliopsida; order Magnoliales; family Magnoliaceae; genus Magnolia; species Magnolia changhungtana. The sequence continues at coordinate 7,632,525 of JASAUF010000644.1, read as the reverse complement.
TGGAAATATGGAGTTTTTGGTTGATTGTTTGTGGGTTATGCCTTTGGTTATGCTTATTACGAATTAAACTGATGTTAAAAATCCTCCTCGTAGCATCCCAGGATCGGAACCTGGCGTATGGGCGTTAGGAGCCGAGAATGGGGTTTTACGGAGGCTGTCGGCGCCGGATTCAGCGATCGAGAATTTTGTGAGCCCGGTTTCCGAGTTTGGGGCGTGACAAATACCATCCTGTAACGTGGGAGTGAGTGATCAACTCAGTGGAACTATACAGCAAAGGTTAACATGTTATCAATTCAGTCAAGCAGCAATGATAAAGTAGTAAAATCAAACATCCCTGAATATTCTTATTAATGCAAGAATGATATAAATAATGATGTATGCCCTCGCCTACACTCCCTCATGCAACACCATCTTATGGTCGCGGCATGCTTTCTTCCATCTATGCTCTTCAACCCGGGGCATATACAGTGCGATGTTACAAGCGTGATTACCAAGTTTTTATTAGTCCTTTTCATACAGCAGGATTGGGAAATTAGGATACCTCCCTTATATCAATTCCCAAACAATGATCCATCTAGGGTCGTCAATCCTAGTTAATCACATATGATAGGCAAGTTCAGGTCACTACCACTAACACCCTACCAACTGACAGTCTATTTTCGAAGGCTCGTTGCTAACCCGACTGGGGACCACAACCAGGCTATGCCGGGGTAGGTCTATTTTATACTCGAGGTCAATCCACTAACGCCCTACCAACTGGTAATCTATTTTCGAAGGCTCGTCATCAATCCGACTAGGGACCACAGCCAGGCTGCACCAATGGAGGCCGACAACTCGAATACAGTATCCCATACCACCGTATTCAGCTCACGAGTTTGGGTTGCTAACTGGTCACTACGGGGAGGCTCGTCGCCCCAGTGTAGGCCGACACCTCGACCACGATGTCTCATACCACCATATCCGTCTCATGAGTCTTAGTGAATCGAGGTACCAATGTTAAACGGGATTTCACTGGTGAGTTTGGTACCTTAGGTTCAGGCAGTGGCGTCCATACATGGTGAACATACATCGAGTCAATCGGGTAACTTGACGAGCTCGACTAGCACAAGCGCACGATAAGTTGAACGACATGAAGTGCGTAAGCACTCCACGTGGCCAAACCACTGTCGCCAACCGAAGTACGGCTCGGGTTCACCGAACACATCTAATGCGGCGAAAGCAACCTCAGCCACCACAGCAGGGCCTATTACCGATTGCTTGGACTATATAATAGCCTCAAACACATTCAATTACAATGATCTAGCATATGAGATACTCAAGCAGTAATGGAGCAATGATTCAAAGCATACGATCAGTTGAGCATGTTATGAAGTACAACATAAACATGAATCCACACTTATGCATTTCTAGGTAAAAGCAATGAATATGAAACAAGGCATATGGAGGAAATCATACACATCATTAGAGTGGCTGAGAATCCTATCTCAACACCCATTTAAAGAACAATTTACAAGTATTATTCATACAGACATGTTTATAAATACTTAGCATACACATTATATCATACATGGTATGTATGGGTTAGCATACGTATTAGGGCAAGTCCCTTCTTCAAAGGATTGCCGCCTACACAACAATCGCATAGCCACGATAGTTAGTCATGGCGTACACTAACGCAAGGTTTATACTCATTTAGTCTTTTGCTCAAACACTTAGGCTACGCATTGTAACATATACGACGTATGTTAATATAACATGTATTAGGCTAATCCGTTCACCCAGAAGTTGATACACATGCATCTAGCATACATAGACAGCAATTAATCATGGCAAGCATAAATCCGAATTTCTTATGTATACGGTATTTTCTACAAATATGAGAAATATAGTATATTCAACTTAGTTAACGTATAACTGAAAAACAAAATGGACATCACTTTATGCATGTGAACTAGCACTTATGTCAAGAATAAATCATTAACCGACATTGAAAGCTTTGAAAATCATAAGCTATACGTCTATAGTTCGCACCTTACGCCGGTAAACGCGTAATGGAGTCATTTTAGACACTTAGTCCTTGTCAACGGCGGATTGGCGACCTATAGCATGAATTAGGTTAGCTATTTCATCACTTACACTATCTGAAACCCTAAAACAGATTAAGAGTTGGATTTTTTACCTAAGAACGAGATCAAAATCGCCGAAATAGCGATACAGAAAAGCTGGTTCAGCCCGTGGAGTGATGGGATTGAATCCGAGGGATGAACTCCAACTCTCTCTCTCTCTCTTTCTCTCTCTTTCTCCTCTTCTCTCTCTTAGGGTTTCCCAAATTCATATGGGATAAGAGAGTGAGGGTTTAAGGCCCTTATATAAGCCCAGAATTGATGAAAATGGCCCCAGGGCCTAGGTATACTTGTGTTATAGCTAAAACTCATCTGTTTCGGCATAACGGAGCACTTCCGGAGCCCCCCCTTGAGCCAAAGGTCGGACTTAAGCTCCCTGACCATGGATCTAGGTCGAGTTAATTTTTCAATCCGATCGAATTTACAAATTGACCGCGGTGGACCAGTTTCCGTTCAACGGTCACCAAAACTTGATCAGGGTCACAAGTACACTGCCATGTATGCCAAATTTCTCCTGATCTTAGGATGTATTTGGGTCAGATTCTGACAGTCTGAATCCTTATATTTGGTCTGCAAGCGACAAGTCTCAGATTACTTAAATTTAGATTTTTATTTCTAAGATATCCACGTTTCTCACACACTTCACTCCGAGCTCAAGCGAATAGCTTCGGGACACTATCTGGACTTGATTTCCGAGGTGAAGGTCAAGTCCAGCAAGGCAGTTTTAATTATATAATTTTGCAGTAATCGGACTTTCGACGTGCGGTTCAGATCCGATACGAAGTTTCGCTCCCGAGAGCAACTGGGTAATGAGATTGATCCTAGATTTTAGGGTAACCTAGCGTCAATGATTCTACAAGTTTTGGGTCTTACAGATCGTATTTAAAGCGATTAGTGCTAATTTCACAGGTAAACCAGTTTAACATTTAGTTAATTTCGTCTAATTTCTAAAGGATTTGGTCCTGAGCGATTTCTGCCTGAGGTGGTACTCGGGTCTTTATACGGATTTTTCTGGGACATTACATGCTTCCCTTTCTCTTCTCGGATAAGGTTCGAGCTGACTGTTGCAGTCAAGACTGCTAAGTATAGCAGGAGTGGCTCTCCTGGCTCGGGCTTTGAAAGTAGTGGTGGAGATCCCAAGCACTGTTTGAGCTGCTGGAAGGCGAGCTCGTATTCTTCGGTCCACTATGTCTTTTGTTTTCCTTTCAACCGTTTGAAGAGCAAGGAAAGATTTCTGACCGGGACGTGTAACAAGTTTTTTATTTTTTATTTTTTACATACGCACACACACCCCCACACACTCATGTTGTAGTGGGATATCACCACCTATGAATACTCGAACCCTTGACCAGGTGTTACAAAGCAAGAAGATTAGACCAGTGCCGATCCTCCGAAAGATCAATGACAACACTTACATTGTTAATCTTCTAGACGACATGGAATCTCGCAGACTTTCAATGTCGCGAACCACACCGAGTATCACAAACCAAAGCAGGGCAAGAACTCGAGGATGAGTTCTTTTGAAGTGGAAGGAACTGACATAGAGCAGGTCGCGGACACTTTCATGGCTAAGATGGATCAGAAAAGTCCCGATCGGAGACTGTAATGATCCAGACCGTCAGAACTTAAAACGGAAGTATCTCGCAAACCGGAATGAGCTATTGGACATACCACTATGTCAAGTTGTGCATGCCAAATTTTGGGGTAGGATGAGCTACTTTAGCCACCTAACCCACTATGTCAAGTTGTGCATGCCAAATTTGGGAAATACCATCAGATCAATGATCGAATTCTTGTTTTAATTTCATTTTTACTATTTATAGTAAGTTTTAGTTTGAGTATAACTCTTCATCCGTTAGGCTTTATGAGTTGCGTCCAACATGAAAAGTGCTTAGAATAATTAGGAGAATAGCATGATAAAGTGCTTAGAATAATTAGGAGAATAACATGGTTGAGCCAAATAGGACACTATTTTTGGCCCAAAACCATGAGGTCTAGTGGAAATCACGACTATCTATAAATAGTAAGTTTATATTTATAGTAAGTCACGATTGATTTCTAGGAGTTTTAGTTATAATGAGTCTGAAACTTCTTCCTAAGGTTTATGTTATTATTTAAGAGGTTGTAAGCTCGTTTTTCATGATCAATCAATTAATAACAAATTTCTAAAAATTATTTTATTTTTCTTATTTTCCTTGTGGATCACGGAGATGCCTAGAGAAGTTCCGTAAATTCGAAATAGTGAATAGTTATCCCCTTAAGGAAGACGGTGCTCAACCTCTACACGTCCTTCCTTCCGTGCGTCATTTATCTAGTCCAAAAGAATATATTTAGGGGATTCACAACAAAGGGGCGAAGGCATCACATGTGAGGCAGATTTATCCAGTCCAAAAGAATATCTTTTTGAAGAATAAGATGCAAATCCACAAATGAAGAAATATATGGGATGAAGTTCTTAGTAAAAACAATGTTCTTTCGATAATCATCAATCAGTCCTTGTAATGTCTATGATTGATGAAAGGTTTGAGTAAGGCTGGAGAAGTACTTCAATTGAGAGTGATCTCCATAAGGCTTGATGATGCGCCTCTACTAATTAAACCAAGACATCCACATAAGTGTGAACAAGGATGTGTGCATGTGAGATTTAAACCATTCATTAAGTATGGGCTCTACTGTTCATACTTTTTTTCTGTAACTTAAATAGAATGAAATTTTGTAGGATGAAAATAAACTTGATGAAGAATGACCGAAAAAATATATAAATTTCATTCATTAACTAGAAGTACCAGAAATGTTACAAGCAATAGACTTGTCAAAACTGAAAATTTGTGCAATTACCAAGTTAGTGCCGATGAACCAAGAATCACTTGGCCGGATATGGGTTGGCCTCGCTGACGACCAAAGAGGAATCATCAAACGCTTTCTTCTACTAAAAATTTGCAAGAAATGATGTATATATATTTTATTAGAACTCAAAATTAGATTTTTCTTCTTATTGCAAATAGGTCCTTATATAGACCAATTACACAAACATCCCTTAACTACATTTAAAAACAGCCATGAGTCCCAATACATGCTACAAATTTCTAAAAATAAAATACAACTTAAAAAACTATTTTGAAAAAAGACCACCCAATGGCATATATACATGGATCTCAAATTTTCATTCATTTCCTATGCTTGCCACATGGCCCCAAAGCCATACATTATAAAGATATGTAAATGCAGTTGAGCTGCAAATTATGGGCTGAATACCTAGGCTTGGGCCTGATTTATGAGCTCGGATTTCCTCTTGAATTGGTTCGTATTCATACCAAGAAAATGCATAGAAGTAGAAAGTATATATCTATCATAAAATGTTTTCATTAAGGTACCGGTGTAATTGGGTAACATGAAATTTACAATTTAACCACTAATTTCAAAAATTGACTTTTCTATAACTTCATAACTTCATTATAAACATAGCATGTTTCGTCTTTATGGGAATATTTTGCAAAATTGCAAATTCCATCATGAGGATTGAATTCATCGTATCTACTAAATGCATCAAGAGCTAACACATCTCCGTGAAGATTGAATGGATGAGAGGGTATTCGAGAATTTATAAACATCACGCCACGAATAACCGAAAAAATGAAGGCCATTGTATGTTCGACGTGGCAAATCATAGTAGTCCACAAAGGTTCCATCTCTAATCTGATACTTGATGATTTTTCCAGGTATGTATATCCACAACACACCATCTCCTCTTTCCCAGGGAATAATATGCAATACAGTAAATGAAACAAAAGGCGGAGTCATGCGCTCTAGGTATATCTCTTCATCTGTGTAGACATAGAAAGAGGCACCAACATCTCAGGATATGCTTTCACCATTACATCAAGGTTAACATGATACCTAACACACCACCGAGAGTAGTCATGCTCCATCACCCATATATCGAATTCGGTTGGCAATTTGGTCTCGTAACTAAAGGGAAATTGATCGTACTTGCCTCGAAGTTTGGGCAAATTACCTCGATCACTACAACACTCCACATTTTTCCTAAAGAGCCTTCCGACATGCTTTTGAAAATTACTTAGACCGAAATGCCCTTATCCTTGTTTCAGTAGTTGTACGGTTTTCCAGGGAATAAAAAGTTACGTCATATTTAATGCCAAGAAAGTAATGTGCACGGAACTCTTTTTTACTTGCAGGCAAGGACCAAGCTCATGGGGCCCACATTGACGTATGTGTATAATCCATTCCGCGCATCCTTTTCGCCATGTAATATAATCCATGCCGCCCATCCTTTTTGTCGTGTCATTTTAGGGCTATGGTCCAAATATCAGCCTTATCCCGAGCTCGTGTGGGCCACATAAAAGAAAATAATTGTGACAATGGAACCCACTGTTGAAACTTTCTGGGCTCACCGTGATGTTTATTAGAAGTGGACATTGCCCAAGTCAGAACTTTTTGGGCCCACGCCGAGCTGGCCGACAGGGTGGACGGAACAGATCTCCCCATTGTTGGCCTTAGGCTATTGTACCCATATAACATGAGAACTACGACCCTTACTACATTACAATCACGATCATTGCCACATTACAACCATGACCCATGTTATATGGGTCTTGGTTAGCATGATATATGGGTCTAACAAAGACCCATACAACATGACAACCAAGACTCATACAACATGACAACCACAACCCATATAACATGTTAACCAAGACCCGTACAACATGCTAACCAACACCCATACAGCATCACAACCACGACCCATATAACATGCTAACGAAGACCCATATAACTAAGACCCATAAAACATGTTAACCAAGACCCATATAATATGCTAACCAAGACCCATACAACATAACAACCACGACCCATATAACATGCTAACCAAGACCCATATAATATGCTAACCACGACCTATATAACATGCTAACCAAGACCCATACAACTAAGACCCATATAACATGCTAACCAAGACCCATACAACATGCCAACCAAGAACCATATAACATGACAACCACGACCCATATAACATTTAACCAAGACCCATACAACATGACAACCAAGACCCATATAACATGCTAACCAAGACTGATACAACATGATAACCACGACCCATACAACATGACAACCAAGACCCATACAACATGCTAACCAAGACCCATATAACATGCTAACCAAGACCCATACAACATGACAACCACGACCCATATAACAAGCTAACCAAAACCCATACAACATGACAACCAAGACCCATACAAAATGACAACCAAGACCCATATAACATGCTAACCAAGACCCATACAACATGCTAACCAAGACCCATACAACATGACAACCACGACCCATATAACATGCTAACCAAGACCCATATAACATGACAACCACGACCCATATATCATGCTAACCAAGGCCCATATAATATGACAACCACGACCCATATATCATGCTAACCAAGACCCATACAATATGACAACTAAGACCCATTATGACAACCAAGACCCATACAACATGACAACCACGACCCATACAACATGACAACAAAGACTCATATAACATGCTAACTAAGACCCATATAACATGACAACCACGACCCATATAACATGTTAACCAAGACCCATACAACATGCTAACCAAGACCTATACAACATGACAACCACGACCCATACAACATGCTAACCAAGACCCATACAATATGACAACCAAGACCCATATAACATGACAACCAAGACCCATATAACATGCTAACCAAGACCCAAACAACATGACAACCAAGACCCATATAACATACTAACCAAGACCTATACAACATGACAACCACGACCCATACAATATGACAACTAAGACTCATATAATATGCTAACCAAGACCCATATAGCATGCTAACCAAGATCCATATAACATGACAACCAAGACCTATACAACATGACAACCAAGGCCCATACAACATGCTAAACCCATACAACATGACAACCAAGACCCATATAACATGCTAACCAAGACCCATATAACATGACAACCACGACCCATATAACATACTAACCAAGACCCATATAATATGTCAACCAAGACCCATGCAATATGACAACCAAGACCTATACTACATGCTAACCAAGACCCTTACAACATGACAACCACGAACAATACAACATGCTAACCAAGACCCATACGACATGACAGCCAAGGCCCATACAACATAACAACCAAGACCCATATAACATGCTAACCAAGACCCATACAACATGACAACCACAACCAATACAACATGCTAACCAAGACCCATACAACATGTTAACCAAGACCCATACAACATGACAACCAAGACCCATATAAAATGTTAACCAAGACCCATACAACATGCTAACCAAGACCCATACAACATGACAACCAAGACACATACAACATGCTAGACCCATACAACATGACAACCAAGACCCATATAACATGCTAACCAAGACCCATACAACATGACAACCAAGACCCATACAACATGCTAACTAAGACTCATCCATATAACATGTTAACCAAGACCCATATATCATGCTAACCAAGACCCATACAACATGACAACCATGACCCATATACCATGCTAACCAAGACCCCATATAACATGCTAACCAAGACCCATACAACTAAGACCTATATAACATGTTAACCAAGACCCATATAACATACTAACCAAGACCCATATAACATGGGTCGTGGTTGTAATGTGGCAATGGTCGTGATTGTAATGTAGTAAGGGTCATAGTTCTCATGTTATATGGGTTGTGGTTGTCATGGGTCGTAGTTATAATGTTATATGGCTCGTGGTTCCCATGTTATATGGGTTGCGGTTGTTACATGATCACTTCATTTACTACCAAATGAAAAGATAGCCATTGGTACAATAGCCTGAGGCTAACAATGGAGAGATCTGTTCCATCCACCCTATCGACCAGCCCGGCGTTGGCTCAAAAAGTCCTGACTTGGGCAATGTCCAATTCTAACAAACATCACGGTGAGCTTGTAAAGTTTCAACAGCGGGTTCTATTGTCACCATTATTTTCTATTATGTGACCCACGCGAGCTCTGAATTAGGCTGATATTTGGGCCCTAACCCTAAAATGACAAGGTAAAAAAGATGGACAGCATGGATTATACACATAAATCTGGCAACGGTCGTGATTTTAATGTAGTAAGGGTTGTAGTTTTCATGTTATATGGGTCATGGTTATCATGGATCGTAGTTATAATGTTATATGAGTCGTGGTTCCCATGTTATATGGGTCGCGGTTATATGGGTTGCGGTTGTTACATGTTCACTTCCTTTACTGCCAAATGAACGGATAACCATTGACACAATAGCCTGAGGCCAACAATGGGGAGATCCGTTCCGTCCACCCATTCGGCCAGCTTGGCGTGGGCCCAAAAAGTCCTGACTTGGGCAATATCCAATTCTAATAAACATCATGGTGAGCCTGGAAAGTTTCAACAGTGGGTTTTATTGTCACCATTATTTTCTATTATGTGACCTACTCGAGCTCTGAATCAGGCTGATATTTGGGCCCTAGCCCTAAAATGACACAGTGTAACACTCCGAATTTTTCCTAACTTGGCAGTGGACGTCCTTGGACGTAGAACTGCCCTAGGACCTTATTCTATCATGATTAGGGGGTAATTTACTATTAATAGCTCGAATCGCCTTCTATACAAACTATAAAGGCCCGAGTACCATCTCAGGCAGAAATCATACAGGACTAAATCCTTTAGAAATTAGACGGAATTAACTAAGTGTTAAACTAGGTTAGCTACAAAATTCGCTTGAACCACTTTAAATACGAACCGCAAGACTCAAAACTTGCAGAATCATTAACGCTACATTACCCTATAATCTAAGATCAATCTCATTACCCAGTTGCTCTTGGGAGCATTACGAAACTCTATATCGGACCTGGACCGCATGGTGAAAGTCCGATTACCGCGAAACTAAATGATTATGACCACCTTACTGGGCTTGACTACCATCACAAAAATTAAATCCAGATAGTGTCCAGAAACGGACAACTTGAGCCCAAAGCGAAGTGTGTAAGAAACGTGAATATATTTAGAAATGGAATCCGAATTTAAGTAATCTGAGTCGTGTCGCTTGCGGACCAAATATAAGGAATCAGACTGTCAGAATCTGACCCAAATATACCCTCAGATCAGGAAAAATTTCATACACAGGTCCGTGTACTTGTGGCCCTGATCAATGATCATGGACCGTTGAACTGAAACTGGTCCGCCATAGGCGATCTGTAAACCCGATCGGACAAAAAACGTAACTCAACCTAGATCTAATGCCAGGGAGCTTAAGTCCGACCGCACGTAGAAAGAGGGCCTCCAGAAGTGCTCCGTTGAGCCAAAACAGATGGATTTTGGCTATAGCCTAAGTATACCTTGGCCATGGGGCCATGTCCATCAGTTCTGGGCCTATATAAGGGCCTTAAGCCCTCACTCTCTCATCCCATACGAATTTGGGAAACCCTAGGAGAGAAAAGAGAGGAAAGAGAGAGAAAGAGAGAGAGAGAGAGAGAATTGGAGTTCATCCCTGGGATTCAATCCCATTACTCCACGGGCTAAATCAGTTTTTCTGTATCCTTATTCCGGCGATTCCGACTTCGTTCTTAGGTAAGAAAACCTAACCCTAATCTATTCTAGGGTTTCAATTATTGCAAGTAGCGAAGTAGCTGACTTAACTCGTGCTATAGGTTGTCACTCCATCGTTGACGAAGACTTAAAGTCTCTATCGAATTCATTACGCTTCTATGGTGTAAGGTGCGGACTATAGACGTATTGGTTATGGTTTTCAAAGCTTTCAATGTCGGTTAATGATAGATTCCTGATGTGGATGCTATTTCACATGCAAAATGCGATGTCTGTTATACATTTCAGTTACATACAAACTATGTGGAGTTTAGTGTATTCTTTGTATTTGTAAAAAGTACCGTATATATATAAAATTTGAAAGTGTGTTTGTTATGATTAATTACCGTGTATATATATTAGTTATGCGTGTAATAACTCCTTGGCGAAAGGATTCGCCTTAATATATGTTTGGGCCAACTTACGCTATGTAGGCTAATAAGTGTAGTCTAGGTGTTTGTGAAAATGCTTGGATAAGTAAATACTTAGGAGATAGTGCTTTAGGTGAGTGTTGAGATAGGATTCTCAACTACCTTAGGGATGTGTATGATTTCCTCCATGCAAGTTGTTTAGTTTCTTCGCTTTACTTGTGAAAGGCATGTGTACGAATTCTTGTTGATGTTATACCTCATAACATGCTCGATAGTATGATGGGATTACTTGGTTACTCCTGTTCTGACTACTTCACGTGTTTGTTGGTTAAGGTTGAATGTGTATGGGGCTATGCTATGATCCAGGCAATCGGTAACATGCTTTGAGTTCGTGGCTGAGATTCTTTTGCCACGTAGGATGTGTTTGACTATCCCAAGCCGTACTAGAGTTGTCGGCAGTGGTTAGGCCACACGGAGTACTCGCACACTTCATGTCGATCAATTCGATGTGCGCTCATGCTAATCGAGTTCGTCAAGTAACCCGATTGGCCTTATGTAGGTTCACCATATATGGACGCCACTGCCTGAACCTAAGGTACCAAACTCACCAGTGAAATCCCATTTAACCTTGGTACCTCGATCTACTAAGACTCATGAGCCGGACATGGTGGTATGGGACACCGTGGTCGAGCTGTCAGCCTACGCTGGGGCGACGAGCCTCCCCGTAGTGTCCAGTGAGCAACCCAAACTCGTGAGCCGAATACGGTGGTATGGGACACTGTATTCGAGCTGTCAGCCTACACTGATAAGGTGACGAGCCCTTTGTAGTGACCTCGAGCATACTCTGAGCCTGTGGAGAGTAGACGAGCTTTTCCGTAGCAACTAGAGTGCAACTAGGCCTACACTGAATCGTGGTGATGAGCCCTTTATAGTGACCTAGAACCGCAACATCGTATGAGATTTACTAGGACTGACGACCCTAAAATGGATCATTGTTTGGGTATTGATATAAGGTAGGTACCTTAGTTTCCCAATCCTACTATATGAAAAGAACTAATAAAAACTTGGTAATCACGCTCATAACATTGCACTGCATGTGCCCCGGGTTAAAGAGCACAGAGGGAAGAAAGCATACCTCGACCGTAAGATGGTGTCGCACGAGGGAGTGTAGGCGAGGGCATGCATCATGAATACATTTCATCCTTGCATTAATAAGAGTATCTAGGAATGTTTGATATGTCTGCTTTATCATTACTGCTTGACTGAATTGATAACATGTTAACCTTTGCTCTATGATTCCACGGAGTTGATCACTCACTCTCATGTTACGGGACGGTGTTGTACACACCAACCAGACCCTGTCTTAGTTTCAGATGATGACGATGCTTGCGAAGCGGAGTCGAACTTTTATGATGATGAGGAGAGTTTCTCCTGTATGCAGCTATCAGGCGGGTCTATGTAGACCATCTTCTGATCGACGGGATTATAGGGTTGCTGAGTAGACGCCATTACACTTTAGTTTGTACTTTTGGAACACCCATGTATATTTATTTTATTCATTTTTGGTGTATACATGTCTATATTTAACCTGGTAACATGTTCATACTCTGGAGACATACAACAGTTTATAAATTTTATATATCTATCACAGTCTTCTGCTTGCATAATTTCACTGTCTCTAGAGTATGATATGCTGTTTTGGTCTAATCTCATTCATGTTTCAATGCACTCATCATAATCATCATGATCTATGTTGTATAAGTGATGCGTTGGAACTCGAGAGCTGAGCTTTGCTCGACCCCCGATTTTCAGGGCGTTACAAGATGGTATCAAAGCATGATTTGGATTAAACTAGACCTGGGTTATGGTCACACGACGTACGTTGACGCTTTTTGACATAAGAGGGCGTGAAGGAATGTAGAAAATAGATTTAGAATTTTTCAAAGTCGCCGAACGGCGAAACCGACTGAAATTGACCGCCGAGAGTGGGCCCGTACACACCCATAATCGCGCGAAATGATCCCAACCCACTTCTAGACCATGACTCGACGGGTTTAGACCACATTTTATTCCATCCCAGCCGTTTAAAATCGGTAAACGTGAATTTACATCAGAATTTATTCGAAATAACCAGAAACGACTCGAAATGGGAGTCGGGGGCCTAACGGACCATGTCCAGGGGGACCCAGGATGGGACCCCACACATTTTTGGGACCCAGGGGCCAAGAGGACCTCGCCCAAAGGGCGAACCCTCGCCAGAACCTCCAGAGGTCGATGAGGACCTCACTGGTTTGGCGAGGCCTCACCGCCAGATGGGCCTGGCCGGGCGGGCCGGCTCGGGCTGACCATCCTGGTGTTGTGTGGTCCACTGATGTAGGGTTTTTTGTTTTAAACCCCCCTATGACGCCTCTCCTTCACAAACCACCACCCCAAGCTCTCTTTTCTCCCTCAAAATTTGGTTTTCCCCTCTCAAATCTCTCCTCTATTCTCCTATCTTCCTTTTCTTCTTCTTTACATACCCGTTTCCACCGTCTTCTTCACAAACCTCCAATTGGGACATTTAGGGCCCGTTCGGCCAACTGCATTCGATGGGATTGAGGTGGATGGAATTTTAAAAGTAACAATAAATGTATGTGTAAGGTATTGTCCCTAGATTGGGTGTATCCCATGGTTTCCAATACCATGTTTGGAATGTATACAATTAAAAGCAAATCTTGGGATTTTCTTTCAAATTACACTTAGAAATTCATTATCATGGGATTTCGAAATCCCATCTCACACTTTCCAACACAAGGCTCATTTTCCAAAGCCTATGAAATTGATTTTAATCCCATCTCACCCTCCTTCCAAACATGTCATTTCCAAATCCCAAGGTGGGATTAGCAATGCAGTCCTATTTAATACAACTGAAGACCACTGGCTAAATAGGCCCTTAGAGTTTTGGACCTAAGTTGGTAGTTTTTATTTTGAAGATTTTGACATATGGGAAATCCAATAAACTGATAACGTGAACCCTAGGACCTCCTTAGCTGGTATGAGCATATGTGAAGTGCTCGAGCGTAGCTAAATTCAAGTTCGGGCAACTCGATTCCAATCAGACAACTTTTGACCCTAAGGAATAAAAACAATTTCTTATATTAGAATTGGTATAAAATCATCTAGCGTATGAGCGTAGACTTTGAAATAGTACGAAATCATCTAGCCCATAAGCTATTGGATTACCGCTACTCCTAAAATTAAGACTAGGCTACTGGTTACACTAAGGAATGTAAGAGACAGATTATGCTAAGATAATTGAATGATAGACTTAATTAGTCGGCTTGATTAGGTTGGAGTGAAAGCTCATTCTTTCATTGAATCCCCTTAATACTTATAGGCTTCTTTAGTAACTCTTAGGAAGCTTGTTTGACGTAGAAACTATTCACGCTCAGAGAAACTTATATATCCCTTAGATTTAATGTTAGGTCAAATCAATACACCCCTTAGAATTGCCTTCTCAAAGACTTATTACAAACGGGAACACGGAGTAGAGAACTATATATAAGTGAGGTATTCGCGGTTTGAATTGAATTCTCATTCTTGGTAGTTACCAATGAACTATATGCTCTGATCAAGCAGAAGATCGGGATCAACTAGGATTAAGAACTGATACGACAAATCTTTTGTCATAGCTAGGCAGAAGGTCTATGTATCCGACTCAAACCTACTACACAACTTTCCTTTTGTGTTGGCCCAACCACTTACAAGCAAAAGTTTATTACTTCGTCTTTGAGAAGTGTTAAGAATATATAGCCAATAGAGATTTTCTCTTTAGGCCCAAGGAATTTTTCAAATGGGCAACAGACAGTTAGGAATTAGGTCCCAAATCACATGCCATATTGGCATACATATTGTGCATATAAACTTAGAAAGATAGCCTGCCTGTAAGCTAGACATGATTAAATAAGGTAAGTCGGGATCGTGAGAAAAGTCCTCCTTGAGCCTTGAGAGTAGAAATAATTTTTAAGGGGGGTAGAACATTTTGAGCCTATCTAATTAAGCCGGTTTATACATCATTTTGATCAAAGTGACGCAGCGGAAGCGTGGTGGACCCCCGCCCTACTAGCCCAGGATCGAAGAAAATTGATTCAGGTGGTGCGTAGGGATAGGTCACTAAATAGGGTCTGAATCTTCCTTAAAAAGTCAACGTTGAAGTTTCTGTAATAAAAGCAATTAGGGTCCAAGTGTTAAACCAATTCGTACTAAAGAATATGCTTAACAATGGGTACAAGTTGAATTATAATAGCCAAGGTTAGTGTATCCACAATGTGCTCGTTGAATACGAATATGCTTAACAATGGGTACAAGTTGAATTATAATAGCCAAGGTTAGTGTATCCACAATGTGCTCGTTGAATACGAACCTAATAGAAGTCTTAACCAATTTCGGGGACGAAATTATTTTTAAGGGGGGTAGATTGTAAAACTCTGGATTTTTCCTAACTTGGCAATGGACGTCATTGGACGTAGAACTACCCTAGGACCTTATTCTGTCGTGATTAGGGCGTAATTTACTATTAATAGCTCGAATCACCTTCTATACAAACTACAAAGGCCCGAGTACCACCTCAGGCAGAAATCATACAAGACTAAATCCTTTAGAAATTAGACAGAATTAACTATCACGCCCCAAATCCGGAAATCGGATTCACAGGAATCCCGTCGCCGAATCCGGTGCCGACAGCCTCCGTAGTACCCCATTCTTGGTTCCCAGCGCCTATGCGCCAGATTCCGATCCTGGGATCCTACAAGGAGAATTTTTTTTTTTGCACATTTATCTCGTAATAAGCATAACCACAAGTATACCCAAATCATAAAGGCAATATCATCATCACATATTCACTAATATAAACTGTTGAATACAGTACTGAAAGGGAAATACATATGACAAAGATCAAAACTCCATAAGTCTACTGTACGCTCCAAGCTCAATGCTGCTGCAACCTAACGCCACCTGCACGCATCTATCATGCATAAGCTTATAGAGAGCTTAATGGGTGGTGAAAGTGTGTGCACAAGGTAAGTATCAAGTAAGCAATATCAGAGTAATCAGAGTAAGCAGAAATACTGGCAGTCCGTGAGTCATACGATATCAGGGTATGCAATGCAATTCAGCTATACAAATGAGGAGTCAAGAAAGCCAAATATTAGATGCTGAGGATGCAATGCCATAAATCATATAATATTGAAATAAGTGGAAATATACTGATAAGTCTGAGTGCCTTTATTCGTACAAAGGCTATGCGATACAAGGCATGAATGCTAACGGACATATCAATAAAGAAACATGGCAACCCAAAATGCTAAGTACTACGGATGCGATATAATATGCGGTGCGAATGAAATGACCATGCTGGAGTGAAGTCGGGATGATAGTTCGTGGTATCGCAGGCTATGGGGTCCATCGCAAGGGACTTCTATCCAAACCAGTCCCATACATAAATTTGGATAGTCAGACTCAATGTGGTAAACTCCTGATCTCAGGTTAGTCGCGCGCCCAACCGAAATCCTGGCCATGTGAAAGTACATAACAATTATTTGCACACCACCAGTCCAAGTGGATAGTGAATGAAATGAATGCATGAGTATGCAACTTCTACTCAATACGTCCACATATCAATACGGTTCCTCTCTGGGATCATCACCGGGGTCTATTACACTCCAAACCAGATTGCCGCCCCATCGCATGCAATAAGGTGAGTGGAAGAGACCTCACTATCTGCCTGCCGATATCAGGCCCGGCTAGTCGATAGCAGATCCATTCCTTGAGCTGGTCAAATTCAGCCTAGCATTGCCCCCTCCTCTCGGGCAGGTAAGGCCACACCCCCTTCCAACCGACCACGACACAGTGGGAGACGAGACCTAACAGTATACAGCCCTCATGCGCTCATGCATCCACTCGGTTTAGACGTTGGAGTAACCTCTAGAACCAAGAGGGTTTAGGGACTTTCACCTAGGGATATCTATAATACCCCATGTAGAACAGATTTTCGGTGTCCTATATGGCCATCCACGAAATACCTGTGGATGCTACGACCCTGATGTCGCTAGGGCGTATAATAATCACAACACACAATGCAAGATGCATGAGCCATACAATCCAGTCATGCATCAATCCTGCACATACCATATACTCATGTGAGACAATCTCCGTCTATCAAGGAGTCTCATAACAACATACTCAATGACATATGCAATGATCAACCACATCTCATAACAAACATACAAATGATGTGTATGGGCATGTATCATGATGTTATGCTGTCACATACTCATAATCGGTATCAATAACCGACATCAACAATCGGCCTCGATAATGTGAACATTTAACCAACATTGCCCCCAAGGAATGGCCACATAGAGCCAAACATAAGGTGGGCCCACGGCGTCACACAAAGGCCTAATATACAACACGATGGGCCTTACTCAAGGGCCACATATACACAATAGGTGGACCCTGCTCATGGCCTAATACATATCACAATGGGCCTTGCCCATAGGCCATGAATACATCATAATGAGCCTTACCCCTGGGCTATGAATACATCATAATGGGCCTCGAACACATGACATGTGGGCCCTACACATGGTTCTTGAATACATCAAATGGGTCATGCATCATGGGCCTAATACGTGTCACAATGGGCCTCAACTACGGGTCGCATGTACATCATATAGGTCACGACAATCGGTCTTAACTATCGGAATCGACCTCGACAATCGAGGTCGGCCTCGACAATCGGAATTGACACTCGGAATCGGCCTCGATACTCGGCCTCGACAATTGGAATTGGCCTATACAATCGGCCTTGACAAATCAGAATTGGCCTCGATAATCAGAATTGGCAAATCGGTCACGTTAATCGGAGTCGGTAATCGGTCACGACAATCGGAATCGATCGATAATCAGAATCGGCAAATCGATCACTGATCGAAGTCGATATTCGGTCACGACAATCAGAATCGATTGATAATCAGAATCGGTAAATCGGTCATGTCAATCGGAGTTGGTAATCGGTCACGACAATCGAAATCGATTGATAATCAGAATCGGCAATCGGTCACGTCAATCGAAATCGATCGGTAATCAAAGTCGGCAAATCGGTCACGACAATCGGAATCGATCGATAATCAGAGTCGGCAAATCAGTCATGACAATCGAGATAAATCGATAATCAGAGTCGGCAAATCGGTCACGACAATCGGCCGAACAAGGCCTAAAGGAAGGTCACAATATGGACATTCAACCATCATCGCCCATCAATGTGGACATTAAACCAACATTGCTCCCAAGGAGTGGCCCACATAGAGGTGAACATAAAGTGGGCCATGGCCTCGCACAAAGGCCTAATACACATCACTATAGGCCGCATCACATGGGCCTCGAATACATCATATAGGCCGCAACCCATGGGCTTCAAATACACAATAGGTGAGCTCTACACACAGGCCTTATACACATTAAGTGGGCTACATCAATGGGCCTTGATTACATCACAATGGGCCACATCATATGGGCCGAAAATATGGGCCACGACATATGGGCCGGGATTACATTACAATGGGCCTCGCTAATGGGCCATAAATACACAATAGGTGAGCCCCATCGCTTGGGCCAACAATACAAGCGAGTGGGCCCTGCATATGGGCCAAAAATACATCATGATGGGCCGTATCAATGGGCCGCACCAATGGGTCCTCATATACATCGGGTGGGCCTTAACCCATGGGCTCGAAACACATCTCAATGGGCCTCTACCCATGGGCTCCAAATACATCAAGATGGGCCGCTCCAATGGGAATCATATACATCAAGTGGGCCACATCAACTATACTACTCATCTATTTTTTTAAAAAAAAATTATTTTAAAGCATTTCCAAGAAAATAGTTCATCTGAACCGTACCACAAATAACCGTGTTATTTGTTAAACTAATCACAAGGCCCAACATGAAGTTTATTCCCCATCCAATCTGATCATAAGGTCACTAAGACCTGGATTAAGGGGGAAAACAAATATCATATTGATAATAAAAAAAATCCTATGTGACCCAAAAGGGTTTCAATGGTGGACGTTTGATCTCCACTGTCTTATGCAGTGTGGTCCACTTGTTCACTAGATCTGACTTATTTTTAGTCTCAAGCCTTGAGACAGGCTAACCAAATGGATGGACGACTAGATGCAACACATCCATCAGTGGTGGCCCCTGATGCCACCGTCCAGATGGACGGATGGATAAAATGCATACATCTATGGTGGGTCCCGCCCGTCCAGGACGTGTGTGGCAAAACCCACGTGTAACGGTGGCCCCACGTCCCTGCACAGATGGACGGTAGGGATACAACACAGCGTCATGGTGGGGCCGTACCTGGCCAGACCTGCCATGATATTTATAATATAAAAATATCATATTATATTATATATCATATATGATATGTATGGGTTGTCAGCGCTATCAGCGCCCAGCGTCCAGAGACGCTGGACGGACGGCTGATTGTGGGCCCCAGGTATGGACAGTTGGGATGGAAAACATATACATGAATGTGGGGTCCACGTCCTCCAATGGACGGACGGTTAAGATGTGGCACATACACTATGGAAGGGCCCACCAGATATTTGAATCTGCTTTATTTTTGTCTCAAGCACTAAGAAGAGCTCGCCATTGGGTGGACGGTTTGGATGTAACACATACATCATGGTGGGTCCCACCGTCCAAATGGTGGATGGTGAGGATGAGACACATACATCCTTGGTGGGTCCCATGTGGGGGCACCATAATATTTATTTGACCTCGAACTGTTGATAGGGTCACATAGACCGGATGAAGAGGAAAAATAAGTTTCATAATGATCCGAAACCTCTGGACCAGGAGGTTTCAACGGTAGACGTTAAATCCCCATTGTTCCTGCTGTGTGGTCCACCTGACAGGCAGCGTGGGTATAAAACAAATACATCACTAGGACCCCACCATCTAGACAGTAGACGGTGGATAGAACACATGCATTTAAGGTGGGTTCCACCGTCTGCCTGGACGGCGTGAATGAAGCACAACCATCACTGTGGGCTCCACCGTCTGCCTAGACGGTGGAAATAAAACACGTAAATCATTGTGGGTCCCATGTGGGGCCCACCGTAACGTTTGCTTTCCATCCAACCCGTTGGTAAGGTCGTATGGATCTGAAATGAAGTGAAAAAACAAATTTTATATGATCCAAGACGTCTGTGAACCCAAAAAAAATGGGTTTCAAAGGTGGACATTCAATCACACTGTTTCCTATGATGTAGGCCACCTGGGATCCAGATCGGGCTGATCTTTGGAGGGAGCCCACTTCAAACAGGGGCCCACCGAATGAACGGCATGGATGACAAACATACATCATGATGGGGCCCGCAACAGGGGACCCGTGGGTGCCTGCTCGTTCACGCCCGCCAACAGCAACAGCAGGCGCTGCCTGCGCCTCTCCACACCCCATTTTCTTTATTTTATTTCTTTTGAGAAAAAGAGGTTTTTCTAAGGTTTTTCTCTTGTGGGAACCACATCAGGTGGATCCGACTCCGCCATTGGTCGTTACGGCTCAAGACAAGCCAAACAAGCCCAATATTCATAGTGTTTTGACGTATAGAAATGATAGGGACATTTTAACGGTAAAAAATGTTGTTTGCTATGCTATAGCCCGCCAGAACCTTGAATTGGTTCCTCTTTTAGCTCAACGCCTAAAATGAGCTAAAGAAAGAGATGTACGGCTTGGATTTAAAAAAATATGTCAATGTGGGGCCTACATGAGTGACCCACTCCAGGCTTGAACCCAGCCTATATATATATATATATATATATATATATATATATATATATATATATATATATATATATATATATATATATATATATATATATATATATATATTGGATTGCATTTCACGTCCAGCGTCCTTGCTGGCCATAATACATGCATTTAAAGTGAGCCTTGCTCAGGTGGGCCACCAAATCCTCGGATGGTGTGGATACAATACAAATATAAGGTGGGCCCCACCTACAAAATGTCTTGGATCAAATACATGCCTCATGGTGGGGTCCATCCAAGTGGGCCACACAACCACATCATTACCAAGAAAAGGAAAAAGAGAGGGAGAATGAGAGAGGGAAGGACCCACCTCTAGACCTTGAACTCCTCCTTCATCCAATAGGTCTTAGAGCTCCAAGGAGGGTGATTTAACGGTCGAGATGGGATTTGGTGGGCCGGATTAGTAGGGAGAATGGGTGGGGGTGGCTTGATTTTAGGTGGCTTGGACATTCCAAGCTTGCAACGATGGAGGTAAATGAAGAAGAAAGAGGGAGGGAGAGAGAGAGATAGGAGAGAGAGAATAAGCCATTATGGCTAATAATAGGCTAGTAATGATGGGTTGTAAGGGGTTGTAATTAATGAGTGTTGAAAAGAAAGAGTGCATTTACGGGGTAGGCTAGGTAGGGGGTAGGTTAGGTAGGGGGTAGGTTAGGTTGTAGAATAAGGTGATGTCATCCCTAGGATGACATCATCCTCATTATGATTATGGGGAAATGCGTACACTATGGCCCGCGACGTGCGGTCCACTGCCATGGTCGTGCACGGGTCATATCTTGGGATCTAGACGTCGGATTGACGTACGAGACGCAGCATCGAAGTCGTAGCATGACATGGTTGTAATGACATAAGTCTCGGGTCGAACTGACTTAGGTGTACAGGGTGTGACTTAGGGCAGAGTGCAAACGAAATCTATAGGCCGCGGGTTGTCGGAATTCGACCGGGAGACCGCGAAGGCATACGGAACGGTACAAGGCTAGGATACGGGCCTTACATTAACTAAGTGCTAAACTAGGTTAGCTGCAAAATTCGCTTGAACCATTTTAAATACGAACCGCAAGACCCAAAACTTACAGAATCATTAATGCTACATTACCCTATAATCTAGGATCAATCTCATTACCCAGTTGCTCTTGGGAGCATCACGAAACTCCGCATCGGACCTGGACTGCACGTCGAAAGTCTGATTACCGCGAAACTAAACGATTATGACTGCCTTGCTAGGCTTGACTATCATCTCGAAAATCAAATCTAGATAGTGTCCAAAAATGGACAACTTGAGCCCAGAGCGAAGTGTGTGAGAAACGTGAATATATTTAGAAATGGAATCCGAATTTAAGTAATCTGAGTCGTGTCGCTTGCAGGCCAAATATAAGGAATCAGACCGTCAGAATCTGACCCAAATATACCCTCGGATCAGGGAAAATTTCATACACAAGTCCGGTACTTGTGGCCCTGATCGGCGATCGTGGACCGTTGAATTGAAACTGGTCCGCCATAGGCGATCTGTAAACCCGATCGGACTGAAAACGTAACTCGACCTAGATCCAATGCCAGAGAGCTTAAGTCCGATCGCACGTAGAAAGGGGGCCTTCAGAAGTGCTCCGTTGAACCAAAACAGATGGGTTTTGGCTATAACCTAAGTATACCTTGGCCCTGGGGCCATTTCCATCAGTTCTGGGCCTATATAAAGGCCTTTAGCCCTCACTCTCTCATCCCATACGAATTTGGGAAACCCTAGGAGAGAGAAGAGAGGAAAGAGAGAGAGAGAGAGTTGGAGTTCATCCCTGGGATTCAATCTCATCGCTCCACAGGCTTAATCAGCTTTCTGTATCCCTATTCCAGCGATTTCCACTTTGTTCTTAGGTAAGAAAACCTAACCCTAATCTATTCTAGGGTTTCAATTGTTGCAAGTAGCAAAGTAGCTAACTTAACTCGTGCTATAAGTTGTCACTCCATCGTTGACGAAGACTTAAAGTCTTTATCGAATTCGTTACGCTTCTACGGCGTAAGGTGCGAACTATAGACGTATAAGTTATGGTTTTCAAAGCTTTCAATGTCGGTTAATGATAAATTCCTGACGTGGATGATATTTCACATGCAAAATGCGATGTCTGTTCTACGTTTCAGTTACATACGAACTATGTGGAGTTTAACGTATTCTTTGTATTTGTAGAAAGTATCGTATACATATGAAATTTGAAAGTGTGTTTGCTATGATTAATTGCTATGTATATATATTAGTTATGCATGTAATAACTCCTTGGCGAAAGGATTTGCCCTAATATATGTTTGGGCCAACTTACGCTATGTAGGCTAATAAGTGTAGTCTAGGTGTTTGTGAAAATGCTTGAATAAGTAAATACTTAGGAGATAGTGCTTTAGGTGGGTGTTGAGATAGGATTCTCAACTACCTTAGGGATGTGTATGATTTCCTCCATGCAAGTTGTTTAGTTTCTTCGCTTTACTTGTGAAAGGCATGTGTATGAATTCTTGTTGATGTTGTAACTCATAACATGCTCGATGGTATGATGGGATTACTTGGTTACTCCTGTTCTGACTACTTCAAGTGCTTATTGGTTAAGGTTGAATGTATATGAGGCTATGCTATGGTCCAGGCAATCGGTAACATGCTTTGAGTTTGTGGATGAGATTCATTCGCCACGTAGGACGTGTTTGACGAACCCGAGCCATACTAGAGTTGTCGGCAGTGGTTAGGCCACACGGAGTGCTCGTGCACTTCATGTCAATCAATTCGATGTGTGCTCGTGCTAGTCGAGTTCGTCAAATAACCCGATTGGCCTTATGTATGTTCACCATGTATGGACGCCACTGCCTGAACCTAAGGTACCAAACTCACCGGTGAAATCCCATTTAACCTTGGTGCCTCGATCCGCTAAGACTCATAAGCTAGACATGGTGGTATGGGACACCGTGGTTGAGCTGTCAGCCTACGCTGGTGCGACGAGCCTCCCCATAGTGTCCAGTGAGCAAACCAGACTCGTGAGCTGAATATGGTGGTATGGGACACTGTATTCGAGCTGTCGGCCTACACTGATAAGGTGACAAGCCCTTTGTAGTGACCTCGAGCATACTCTGAGCCTGTGGAGAGGCGACGAACTTTTCCATAGTAACTAGAGTGCAACTAGGCCTACACTACATCGTGGTGACGAGCCATTTGTAGCATACTCTGAGCCTGCGGAGAGGCGAGGGCATGCATCTTGAATACATTTCATCCTTGCATTAATAAGAGTATCTAGGAATATATGATATGTCTGCTTTATCATTACTGCTTGACTGAGTTGATAACATGTTAACCTTTGCTCTATGATTCTACTAAGTTGATCACTCACTCCCACGTTACGAGATGGTGTTGTACACACCAACCAGACCCTTTCTTAGTTTCAGATGATGACGATGCTTGCGAAGCGGAGCCAGACTTTTATTATGATGAGGAGAGTTTCTCTTGTATGCAGCTATCAGGCGGGTCTATGTAGACCATCTTCTGATCGACGAGATTATAGGGTTGCTGATTAGACGCCATTACACTTTAGTTTGTACTTTTGGAACACCCATGTATATTCATTTTGTTCATTTTTGGTATATACATGTCTATATTTAACTTGGTAACATGTTCATACTCTAGAGACATACAACAGTTTATAAATTTTATATATCTATCACAGTCTTTCGCTTGCATAATTTCACTGTCTCTGGAGTATAATATGTTGTTTTGGTCTAATCCCATTCATTTTTCAATGCATTCATCATAATCATCATGATCTATGTTGCATAAGTGATGCGTTGGAACTCAGGAGCTGAGCTTTGCTCGACCCCTGATTTTCAGGGCGTTACACACGGTAAAAAGGATGGACAGCATGGATTATATACATACATCAATATGGGCCCCACAAGTTTAGTCGTTTCCCACGTGCAAAAAGGGTTTTATACACATCACTTTACTAGCATTAAATACTATGTAACTTCTTAGTCCCTAGAAAACTGTACAACTACTGAACGAACGTCGGGGGCATTTTTGTCCGAAACAATCTCCAAAAGCTGTCAGAAGGCCCTTTAGAGAATATATGGAGTGTTGAGACAATCAAGGTAATTGACCCAAACTTCGAGGCGAGTACGGGCAATTTCCCTAACTATAATCAGTCTCTATAAAGTATAAATGCCCATTTGACTCCCCAAAATATCTGCATCTCTTATAGTCCGATACACTTGATTCTTGAGGCATATTTGTTGTCCAAAAGGATTCTCTTTCAATATCGACATCTTCGTATACTGTACTTGATGCACATACTACTTTATAGTGGGGGGACTTGGATGGGTCAAATACAATGCTGCTGCAGTAGATGGAATTGTTTTTAGTAATTTGTGGAAGAAGCTTGTATTCCTTGATGGTAGGGTTGCAAACACAGTAGGTAATATCATTACCTATTTTATGTTGACACAAGAGAAGACCATTGCAGGAATGCTTGAGTGAGAAGCCTTGTACTAAGAAAGAGAGAGATGGATCGGAGACTCCGGAGTTAGGTTTATCAATGCGAGCAAATTTGGGTGGGAAATCGTCGAAGGGTCCAGGAGGCTGAAAGAATGACGCAGGGGAGGACGTGAGGTCGAGCATAGTCTTCCTCAAGAGGATAACTATTCCGAATCCACGGAACTTCTCTGGACTCCTCACAGAGACTTTCTCGAATCCACGAGAAAAGAGAGCAGAAAATATAAATAAATTCTAATAAATTCGAAATAGATTAATGAATGCATAAAAACGAGTTCACAACCCTTTAAATAAGGGTACTAAGCAATGGGAAAGAAATCATAATCAAACTACAACTAAAACTCCTAGAATTCGCGACTTACTATAAATAGTAAACTTACTATTTATAGACGGTCGTAATGTCTACTAGTGCGCAAGGTTTCTGGCCAAAAATAGTAAAAGCCCGACGGATGAAAAGTTATAGTCAAACTAAAACTTACTATTTATAGTAAAAATGAAATTGAAACAGGGAAACGACCGTCGAATCAGGGGTTTCTCGCAATTCCGAGCGTCGCAACCCGGCATAGCGGGTTGGTTGGCTATAGTAGCTCGTTCTACCCCAAAATCATATATTTTACATTGGCTAACTCATCCCGGATTGCGAGATACGCCTGATTGAAGGTCTGATGGTCCAGATCACTTCTGTCGCCGACTGGGCCTTTTCTGATCCATCTTTGCCATGTAATTGTCCCCGACCCGCTCTACATCAAAGACGAAGGCAGAGATGGAGGAATCTGGAGGGGGTTGGTGAAAGGAGTATTGTTTTTTAGAGAAGGTGGGATCTGAGATGAGAGAAAGCCAATGCTTGGAAACACACTTGAATCTGCAAAGAGATTTAACGGGCAAGTGATTGAAGATCTTTGTCATTATATCACCATTTTCAGCAACCATCTCCATTGCTGTTGTAATGACTGTGCATCCCTTTATTTTTTTTATTCTCCACCATCTCCATCATCGCCATTATCAAACGAAAATAAGAAAAACAGAAGAGAAGGAAACGAACTACCCTTTTTATGGGAGAAGAAGAGAGGCAGTTTCCAATCCGGATTCGGATTGCCTGGTGACCCGGGATATCTCCGCGTCCTTGTGGGACACGGATTGACTACTGTCGCTGTAAGCAGCGGAAGTGGATTGTCAGTTACCCCGAGTGTGTGGGGCCCACAGTTATTTCATTTACAAATCCTCTCCGTCCATCCGTTTTGAAAGACTACATTAGGCCAGGAATCTAAAAATCAGGTACATACAATACTCATGTTGGTCATACCACACGAAACCGTTGTTATTAAACCCCTTGGGGTGACACAAGTTTTGTATCATGATGATATCTGATCCTACAATTTATCTGAGTGGTAATAAACATATGAACGGTTTGGATGCTATGTAAACATCATGGTCAAATCTAGAAAATTTTCAACGGTGGACATTTCCATTCCCACTGTTTCGTTTGGTGTGGACCACCAGAGTTTTGGATCTGCCTGATTTTTAAAATCCTGTGCTATTGGGGTCTTCTAAAATAGATAGACAGAATGCATTTCTAAAGGGCATATATACCCCTCCCATCCCCAGCACAGCTATATTTGTCCGACCGTGCCCCTGTCACGAGCAATCCGCTTCCACCACTAGCGCGAGTCGTCACTGGTCGGTGCTCTGTGACCCACCATCATGTATTCATTTTATCCACGCCTATTATCTATTTTTTAATATCATTTTATAGTATGGCCCTAAAATGAAGCACACTCAAATATAGAGGGAAACACATCAAGGGGGACAAATTAATTCCATTGTTTCCTTTCATGTGGGCTAATTGATCATTGGATCTGTTTCACTTTTTGGCTCATGCTTTAAAATATTCTAATACAATAGATGTACAACATGGAAATAGCCTATACATTACAGTGGGGCCAACAAATTTAAGTCAATATTTTTGGATCGTTTTGTTAGATAGAATTAATTACTTACAGATTTTCAAACATGTAAAGAAGTAATAATTACTTATTCACCCTAAATTTACCCGTATCATGTAAAATCAAACTGGGACTGTCAAGGTTTTAACCTTTTTAGGCTCATGCCTTAAAATAAGCTGAAAAAAAAAAGAAGAACGGACGCATTATAAAACACATACAACACAGTGGGCCCGCAAGACTGGACAACCAAACAATCAGCGTGGAAAATGGGCTTTTTACCCAAATAACCCCTAGTTTCGTGCGGGCACTAAAATAACATTGCTTCTCAAAAGATTAATTTTTATATATGTTGGTGCACCGACTTTATTTTTCCAATTTTCCTTAACAAAAATGCCTAAGCGTCTTTACGTGAAATTATATCTTCACCTGTCGTTATATTATGATAAACGCTTTAATTAATACACTTTTTTTAATTTTCTATTCACTTTTTTTCAATTTCTTATTTTTTTTAGAAAGCGAGTAAATTAATTATGACTTCAGCCTTAACCAAAAAGGTGCAGCCATTATTATGAACCCACTTTGATGCATGTCTAGAATATCCATGTTCTCCATCCATTTTTACATAACATGTTAGGGCATGAGCTCAAAAAATAAGTAGATCTAAGTCTAAGGTGGACCATGATATAGGAAACCATAGTGATTGACCATTGATAACTTAAAACGGCTATAAAAGTTCTAGATAAATCTGATAATTTTTTCCCCTTCATATAGGTTTATGTGACCTTATCAACAGGTTGGATGGCAAATAAACATTACCGAAATATTATGGTGAGCCTTGGAAGTTTTTAATGGTGGGATGTTCAATCACCACTATTTCCTATAGTGTGGTCCACGTAAGATTTGGATTTCGTTTTTGGACATGTAGCCTAAAATGATCTAGAAAAACGGATAGATGGCATGGATATAAAACAAATACATCAAGGTGGGTCTAGTAAGGGCTACATTGTCTTTGGTGAAGCTGGGCTTGCACCTAATCCACTCCCCTAAAAAATGAGTTATTCTTTCTTTTTTTTTCAAAAATTCTACTTAGATATGTCTTTTGCCCATAAAAAGATAGAATGGAGATAACAAAAACTCACTTTTAAAAAAATGAGTTCTTTCTCTAGAG
Source organism: Magnolia changhungtana (assembly GCA_030180095.1). Taxonomy (NCBI): domain Eukaryota; kingdom Viridiplantae; phylum Streptophyta; class Magnoliopsida; order Magnoliales; family Magnoliaceae; genus Magnolia; species Magnolia changhungtana. The sequence continues at coordinate 7,603,872 of JASAUF010000644.1, read as the reverse complement.
ATTATGTTTAGATGGATTTGCTTGAAAAGAAATTGATATAAGAATATGAGAGATTAAAAAACTTTATTTTTTAGAAGATAAGTTCTTCCTTCTTCAAAAGATCAAGGCTTAAATTATTTTTTTACCAAGAGCTAGGTTTTGGGCCACCATTAAAAGGTCAAACAATATCCAAATGAGATGACTAAAAACTTATTTGATACTTTGTTGATTTATCTTTCCAAATAGGTTAAGATCACCCCAATCATACCTATAATGAGAGACTTATGACCGTTTGTGCAATCTTGCTCGACAGTTCATGTGATCGTGCTCGACGGTTTTTTAGTCATGAGTCTTATGGTATTATGGCCTACATGTGCTAATCTACCATGTCAAAAGGATACAGACTCAACCACATAAGCGAAAAAAAACATTTCCATTCAAAGAAAATTTAATTATCTCATTACAAGCATATTCCTTCCCAATAAAATTCTTATTAATGGATAAGATGAAACTAAGTTTCTTCTTATGTTTGGGACATGCAATACGTTGGTCAAGATTACATTCTTTTCAGAGGTAAACATAAGTTTTACAACTCTTTTGTTGACGACTTTCGATTAACCTTCATTTCCCCTTTGAACATCTTGACCATTGGTCACATCTTCACAGGCTTTGAGGGCATATCTCTCATTGCATGCATGGATTGTAGCAGCTGTATTGTACCACTAACCGAGGACTTTCCTTTAAACCATATTTACTTTAGTGATCATTGCGACAATGTCGTCTTCTATTTCACTAGCATCTTTCTTAGACCTCTTAGGTCCTTACAGACTCGAGCAAAATGCTCAATCTTTCCCCAGACATAGCAAGACCTTTTGAGTTTTTCGTTCCTCTTCTTTTAGGACTTTTTAAATTTCACATTATCTTTATTGGATTTTGGTACAGCCTTTCTATTGCATTCACCTTGGATGATGATGAACCATTAGAATCATCTTTTCTTGTCTTGATTGCGAGATTCTTCCTCAATTTGAAAATATTTGTGAATTTGTTTTAAGGTGAATTCTTCGAATTTGTGTAATAGTTTCTTCATCTAATATTTACAAGTGAGAGAAAGTTTAGCTATTGTGGCCTTAACTTTGAAGGATTTAGGTAGGTTGATTTTTAAGGCCTTTAATTTGTTTATGATCAGTAGTAATTCTTCGATTCGAGCCAATGAAGACTTGTTATAAATCTCCATTAATTCTTCTTCAGCCTTGTATTTGAATTCGAACTTGTTCCATATTTCTTTGGCCGAGGTTATTTTTGTGTACAGGTCATATAGATGGTTAGATAGGGTGTTCAGGATGTGACCGCGACACAGCAACTCATTATCTTGTCACTTAGATCTTGTAGCGATATATTCTTCAGAATCGTTGTCAGTTGCACCTGGAAGTGGTGACAGGTTCAGATCCAGGATGTAGTAGATCTTGAGGGTGGTGAAAAGAATATTAGCTTGTCTTGCCGCCTAGTGAAGTTGGTATCGATGAACCGGTCAAGTCTTATCATGTCCCAATTCATCAGTTCGATTGATGCAACACTTTCAATATCCATATTGAATTACACTTTAAGATTGTTGGTAATAATTCCAAAATAAAGAATTTAGATATGAAAAAATAAAATAAAATAAATTGATTCAAATAAGGCTAAAGCATGTATTAGATATGTTGTCCTTAAAGTGTAATTCGCCCACTCTCCTCTCAAATTAGAGATCATTGATAAGTTGCTATCGAATTGCTTTCGGGATGCGACAAGCCTTGCTTGGTCCTGGTACAACAATTATGAAGGGACTACCTAATAAACTCAATTAACACAATCATAATTTTTGGAAAACTGAGTGAGTAATCGGACTTAAAACTCAATGAGTTCAAGTATTCAGTGTATTACTAACTAGTTAAAATGAGAGATTTTGTATTCTTGTAGAGGATATCGATTAGATTTCTGATTACTCTTGGACCCGAGGAGGTCCAGTTTATATAGATGGAGTGAGTGGATCGTTGCACCTAAGGCCATTAAGGATTAGAACATTGTAAAAATGTTTATAGCCGTTAGCTCATTAATCCAAATGTCTCAAACCATTGGATCATTAATCCAGACGTGTCAGATCGTTAGATTAAAGATATGCTTATTTGAATCACTAAATGGCTGGTCGTTTTTGGACCGTTAGCATTAATCAATGTCAGTTTCTAGCCATTCTCTATAATGAACGGATCTAAACATTTCTAAAAACTTATATAAGGTGGCCCTTCTCTCACACCGCCTCACGTTAGATTTATAGACTACAAAAGATCCTATTTCTAAGTGACATGGGACAAAGATAAATTCCACTCTTCAATTTTAATTTTATCTTTGGAGGAAGAATGAAAATTTTATTTGAATTTTTTATTTTCAAAATTCAAATCTATTTATTTGATTTAACCACCATAAGAGATATTCTCAACACCGAATAGATTTTCTCTTTTCGGAATAGATTGCATAATATATAACTCAACTTTTAACTTGTAAAACTTCTTTGGCCCAACCATGATTTATGTTCTAGATCATTCCTAGAGCATGAGCCAAAAAAATGAGGCACATCCAAAGCTCAAGTGGATCACGCCATAAAAAGCAACGGGTTTTGAATGACTATCATTGAAACCTTCTTAGGGTCCGCTATGAGGTTTATTTTCCCTCGAACCTCTTCACAAGATCACATAGATGTGGATGAAGGGAAAACACGAATATCAACTTGTTTAGGGCCTCCTATGCATTTTCAACTATAGGCACCCAATTCCCAGTATTTCCTATAGTGTGGCCCACTTAAGTGTTAGATCTGTCTCGTTTTTTGTTTCTTGTCCTAAAATGAGTTTGTAAAATGAATGGACAGGGTGGATCTCTTACAAACATTACAGTGGACCCCACCTTGCATCTTAGCGGAAGAAGTTTATGTGAAGGACCTTAACATGAAATCTGGGTCGGATTGCGTATGTCGCTGCTAGTAGTGGAAGCGGATTGCATGGTGTGCCACCAGAGATGGGCATCTCATCAAGTCGAGTCGGAACGAGTTAGGGCTGACCCGACTCGATCCGGTTTTAAAATAAGCCTAACCCAAACTCAACTCGACTCGGTACCAAGTCCAGCATGCCTGACCCGATTCAAATCTGGGCTGACCTAGACTAATCTGGACTAAGTCTGAATCGGTCACAAGTACCGAGTCGAGTCGAGTCGAGTTGGCATCGAGTCAGGTCGGGTGCAGTGGGTATCCACGGGCTAAAGTCACAACTCAAAACCTAGATGCACTTGCTAGAATTGTAGCCTCTCCATCAGTTACATGGCATCTCAAATATAAAATGCCAGATCTTAATTTTTTTAAATATATATGTACGATTTGAGTTTCGGATTGAGTCGAGTTAGTACCGAGATGGATTTCGAAGCTCTATGTGCCACACACCACTGACCTGACATCACCAGGTTACGTGGGGCCCACCATGACATATGTGTTATATTAAAATCGTCCATCCATTTTGCAAGATCATTTTAATGCTTGAGACAAAAAAAAAAAAAGGCAGATCCAAATCTCAAGTAGACCACACCACAAGAAAACAATGGTGATTGAACGCTTACAATTAAAAACATCCTATGGCCCCACTGTAATATTTATTTACCATCCAACCTATTGATTTGGTCACACAGACCTGGATGAAGGGAAAACACAAATATCATCTTGAGAAAAGCCTTTTGTGGGGCCAAGGAGTTTTCAACAACAACGCTCAACTCCTACCGTTTCCTATAGTGTGGCCCACTTGAGCTTTAGATTTGCCTCATTTTTGGTCTTGTGCCCTAAAATAGTATGGAAAATGGATGAGTAGTGTGGATAAAATATATGCTATTACGGTAGGCCTCATAGAGCCCCTGATAGGACCGTCCATCTCCAGCCTAGGGCGAGTGCGGCTTCAGTGAATCCTGGATCCAGACAAGATTGCCTACTGAGGCTAGGAGCGAATTAGGTGTTGCCCTTACTATAGGGAACAACGGTGATTGAATTCCCACCATTAAAAACTTCAAGGGGGCCATCAGAATATTTATTTTCCATCCAATGTAGTGATAAGGTCACAACTACGTGGATGAAGAGACCACACAAATATCAGCTTAATCCAAAACTTTTTATGCCTCATGAGAAGTTTTTTATGGTTGATTACCACTGTTTCTTGTATTATGGTCCAATTGAGATTTGGATCTGCTTCATTTTTTTACATCATACCGTAAAATGAGTTTTGAAAATGGATGGACAACGTGTATATCAGGCGCTTACGTCATGGTGGACCCTATAGTCACAGATCCCACCCCACATCTCCAAACAGAAACCCCTGTGTCAAATTAACATATTTCAAGCATTTCAAACATTTGTTAACAAATGGGTTTTTTCATATTCCATACTTCATTTTCAGGTTTTAGCACTTCTTTCATATAATTCCTAAATAAATTTTCAAACTTTACTTTCAGATTGAAGATTCACATTTCATAATCAGGCTTCAAGCTTTAGATTTAAAAAATAGGCCCTAAGAAATATCTCACGTGGCGCTCAAGTATCAAGCTAAACCGTCCAATTTATGATACCCTATATATGTAAATGGATCATGAATCCAAAATTAAGCTTATTCCATCATCTTCATATCACATTGCTGACCATTTATTGGACGGTTATATGAAAAATATCAAAGGTCCTATTTTCATAAACAAGCATTCAAGGATAAGATACCATGATTGTTCAACCAAAATTTATCCTTGGGATTGTGACTTGAATCCAAAAGGCTCAGTATGGTCTCTTTCTCTTCTTCTTCTTCTTCTTTTTTTTTTTTTTTTTTTTTTTTTTTTTTTTTTTTTTAAAGTTAATATATGTCATATATACAATCTATAAGTGCCCATGTATTAATAATCATACATAGGTCAAGTATAATACAACTATTCATTTTTTTCCTGAAATACTTAAATGAGGTTTTTACCCAGTCATCATTTCAATATTAGGATCCACAACCTCATGGAACCAAATTTTCTTTTAATGAACATGTGCAAGGACAGACTAACTTGATGGATTAGATCTCGCAATGCGGACACATGTGTGGTGCATACCCGAGCTTTAGTGAACACGTGTGTATAACAAAGTTCTTAGTTTCTTTTTCTAAAAATAGGAAAATGTGAAGAATTATCGAGTAAAATGCCTTATAAATTTCTCATGAAACCTTATTAATCGTGGACAATTTTATTATTTTAGGAAAAAAATTAACAAAAGTTAAGAAAAAGCTACCTGAAGGCATCTCTTTGGGAATAACTTGATTAATGGGGCATTTTAATGAAAATGTAATTTAAAAGTTACCAAATGCAAATATAATAAAGTACTATTTTGTAACCCAAAAGAAAAACATATCACATATGCCCAACCACCAAGTCGATTTGCAGACAGGGAGAGAGGCGCGCATCTCCTATTGCAAGAGAGAGAAGTGAATTTCCTCCCCCGAACACTAGCTATAAATGAATTCTCTCTGAGTCACGTCCCGATAACCTAAGAGTTTGTTTAGATGCCTGTAAGTTCTTTTAAGTTGTAAGTGACTTGCCTGTGAATCACTTACATGTAAAAGTTACTTACAGGTAATATGTTTGGATATAAGCTATAAGCCATTTACAGGTAAGTTAGTTTTTTTGTCTGTAAGTTACTTACAGGTAAAAAGTTGTATATTCACATTGAGTAGAACTTGGATTAAGGAATTGTTTCAAAATGTTATGATCATATAAAAATACATGGGATCAAATATGTAATTTTATTAAGCCCATCAAGATGAATATTTAAGCTAATTCTTAGGCCAAATTAATTATCAAATGGGCCATAAAAGTGGGCCTATGAATTCAAAACATCTATAGCATGGAGTAATAACTCAATCTAAGCATCGAGAAGAAACTTAAAAACATTAATGAGTCAAGAAACATTAATCCATCTCGAAATCCGAATTCATTTAGCAAATAAATCTAAAAATTAAGGAATTATTAAATCAAGAAATACATGCCATTATAAATAGTCCATATAATTTCCGATTAGAAAATGAAAATTTGCTAGTACAACGCAACCATGAGGGGTGCAAATAAAAGGAAAATGGTCAGCTCCGATGACCCATAGCTCCAATGACGACGACGCACAGCTCCGATGACGCACAACTCCGATGATATCACATAGTTTCTGATGACGATGACATGGTTACTATCGAAGAGGAAAATCATCGCATACGACGCAACAAATCCAAAGACGATCAGCAGCAGAAGCATTCTGAGGATTGGACAATAGTTTCACGATCAAAAGGAAAACGGTCAGCCCTTACCAATCGAGAAAGAAACACTTCTAATCTCCTAACCTTATTCGTTAGCGAGTATCCCAAAGGATGGCTCCCCATTAATCTTGCTAGGGTATTTGGCAGGGCGGGAGCAGTTATGGATGTCATTATGCCTAGAAACAAAGAAAACGATGAGTATAGGGGCTTTGCCCTGATCAGGATGGGTTTAGATGAAGAACTATCCGGGGCGGTCTTCATGCTTCATGGAGAGCGGTTTGGAGGAGTCCCTCTGCTGGTTTAACGAGCCCGATTTGGACCCAACATGACCTCATCAAACAACAAGACTTCAGTGTAAAGTATGAGCAAAGGTCATGCGAAGAAGGTCATCTAGATACTTCTTTCAGGGATGCCCTCTTGAACCGGCCAGCGACGGTGAAATCCACGAATAAGGTCTTCCAGTCTCCCTCTTCATCTGATAATCGTCAAGAGGCCGACAACCACTCAGCCATAGACCCTTCAAAGGAACTCATCATGCGTCTCCCTCAAAATCAGATTCACCAATCGAAGCAAGCCCTATCGGATTCTGTGGTGATCCGCACCAGAGAGGGTGTAGCCATTCCCCTTTCCTCCAGATGGAGATGCGTGGCGAGCTGTTTGACGCCTCATCCCAACCCGAACCTGACCCTCCTTTCTTAAGACCCACGAATGTGGGTATCGGGCCCAGGTCGGGTCTCATATCCCTCCCGGGTACCAAGACCCTAAACCTCAACATTCTAGTTATCCCAGATCCTAGAGAAGTTAGAATCCAAAACCTCTTACATCTGTCGTCAACTGCCTAGCCTACCATGACCCCTCATTCTCCTTGCCACCCTCTCTCTCCTCACGAACCCTTTCAAACTACCCAAACCCCTCATTATCCCCCTTATCCGATTCATTCTATGGGAATCCCAGACTATGCAGATAGTCTAGCGTCGCGTCTCCCCGTGGATGAAGCCGACATAAACTTCAATCGTGCTTCAAATCTATCAGATAATCCCTCCTCTCCCAGTTCTATGACTTCCTCTCCTTTCTCCTCTTTTGGTAACATATCAGATCATGGTCTTCTCACATTATTTCAGGAATTCCCAAACATTGAGGTTATAAATGCGGAGCCGCTCTAGATACAAGATGGTACAACCACTGATCTTCCTCAAGACAGCTCGATCAACACTATGGATGATTCAGATCGAGCAGATTTATTTCGGAAGATCCAGAACAAAAAATGGGTTTGCGACGCAGTGGGTCGTGTTAGCAGATCGTTGGGTCTATCTTTTGGCGACTGCTCAGAGGACTACTTAGCCCTCTTCCACTGTGTTAAAGCCCTTGGTCGCCCCCTCTCGCTTTCAAAATCTCCTCGAAGTCGGCGATCTAAATCTTGCAACAGTAAAGACCTTCAGCGAATGGTGTCGCTCCCTAATCTTCCAGCCAGAGGCAAGGGAATTCGGGGAAGCCCTATTCCCCAATGACCATTATCTCTTGGAATGTGAGGGGCGTGGGGTCCAAGCAAAAGAGGTGCCTCATAAAGGACTCATGTGATCGACAACATCCTCAAATCATCTGTCTCCAGGAAACAAAGGTTTCCCAGTTTGATGATAAGTTGTTGGGAACGCTCTAGGGGGCTTCTGATGCCAAATGGATAGCTCTTAACGCCCAAGGAAGTGCTGGTGGCGTCCTTCTCGCCTGACGTTCGTCTCTATGGACGCTCTAGAACAGTTAGGTGGGATCTTTCTCTGTTTCAACCATGCTGATTCAAATCTCTTCTGGAACTTGGATTCTTATTTCCTCCATCTATGGGCCCACTGAAGATGCCAAAAAACAAGAATTCTGGGAGGAGCTTAGCAACATCAGACGTAACTTTGATGGCCCAGCTTGCCTCGCTGGAGATTTCAATGCCATCAGATTTCCCTTAGAAATGTCGCACGGTAACAAGTATACTCCGATGATGGCTGCTTTCTCAAGCTGGATTGAAGATCATGAGATGGTCAACCTTCTTCTCATGGGATCTAAGGTTACTTGGACAAATGGTAGAGCTACCCTTGTCCAGTCCAGACTTGAAAGATTTCTCCTATCTGCTGAATGGATGGATCTATTCTCTTTCTCCTCCAAAATAGCGCTCCCGAGAACCACTTCAGACCATCGGCCAATTGAGTTATCTCTCAAAAGCACTAACTGGGATCTCAAACCCTTCAAATTCGATCTTTCGTGGCTCAAGATTGCGGGTTTCATTAAAAAGGCTTCTGCCTGGTGGGAAGAATCCCAGGTTAAAGGTTTCGTTGGCTACAGGTTTCATGAAAAGCTAAAGCATCTCAAAAGTAGGCTAAGAGAATGGTATCAGCAGGAATTTCCAATTAGCGAGTAGGGGATGGAAGGGATTCTAGGTGAGCTGCAAAGGATAGATGCAGAAGCTGAGCCGATGCCCCTAGACATTATGGCCCAAAGAATTTCCCTAATCCAATCTCTTTCTACTAGGGCCCTAGAAAAAGAAATCTCTTGGAAGCAGAAGTCTCGGGTCAAATGGATTAAGGAAGGGGATAAAAACACTGCTTACTTTCACAGTATTGCCAATCTGTGGGCCAGAAGCAACCAGATCAGCAACATTATTGTGAATGGGAAGAGAATGGAAGACAAAGACACAATTGTGATGGAAGCTGTGGCCCATTTCAATGCTCGACTATAGGGTGAAAATTGGAACATGCCTCAGTTGGACGAGCTGGCCCTGGGTAGCTTATCTAGTGATGAAGCGGCTTCCCTTCAAGCCCCTTTTTTCATGGAAGAAGTGAAGCTCGCCATTGACTCCATGGATGGTGATAGAGCGTCGGGCCCTAATGGATTCCCGATCAAATTCTACCAGGCTTTCTGGAATCTCCTTCAGAAGGATCTGATGGAATTTTTTTCTGAATTTTTCAACTGTGGCAGATTATCCAAGAGCCTTGGGGCTACCTTCATAGCCATAATTCCGTAGTTTTTAGGGGTTGCTTCGATCCAAGACTATAGACCGATCGGCCTGTTGGGGAGCCTGTATAAAATTCTCGCAAAGGTTCTTTCTTCCAAATGTAGAAAGATCATGGGTAGCATCATCTCTGCTAACCAAAATGCATTTATAGCCGGCAGACAAATTATCGATTGTGCGTTGATTGCAAATGAGTGCCTCCACTCGAGCCACAGGTCAGGCCAGAAGAGTGTGATTTGTAAACTGGACATCGAGAAAGCCTACGACCATGTTGATTGGAGTTTCTTACAATACATGATGAGGAGATTGGGCTTTGGAAGCAAATGGTATGCTTGGATTAGTGAATGTCTGAATATGGCCCATTTTTTTATCCTGTTGAATGGTTCCCCAAAAGGATTCTTTAAGGGATCCCGAGGCCTGCGGTAGGGAGACCCCCTCTCGCCCTTTCTATTTCTCATCATAAGGGAGGCCCTTTCTCAATTGCTCATTAAAGGTCAACAGGACGGTATTCTAAGCGGCATCTTCATGAAGGGTATCCAAATGCCTCTCACGCACCTCCAATTCGCTGATGATACCCTCATTTTCTCTGAAGCCAATGCTAAAAAAATGTACAATATCCATACCGCTCCTCGCTTCTTCGTGGCTGTTTCGGGTATGCGTGTTAATTTAGCTAAATCCAAGTTTTTTGGAGTCAAATTATCGACTGTGCATTGATTGCAAATGACTGCCTCCACTCAAGCCACAGGTCAGGCCAGAAGAGTGTGATATGTAAACTGGACATCGAGAAAGCCTACAACCATGTTGATTGGAGTTTCTTACAATACATGATGAGGAGATTGGGCTTTGGAAGCAAATGGTTTGCTTGGATTGGTGAATGTTTGAATATGGCCCACTTTTCAATCTTATTGAATGGTTCCCCGAAAGGATTCTTTAAGGGATCTCGAGGCCTGCGGTAGGGAGACCCCCTCTCGCCCTTTATATTTCTTATCATAGGGGAGGCCCTTTCTCAATTGCTCATTAAAGGTCAGCAGGAAGGTATTCTAAGTGGCATCTTCATGAAGGGTATCCAAATGCCTCTCAAGCACATCCAATTCGCTGATGATACCCTTGTTTTCTCTGAAGCCAATGCAGAAAAAATCTACAATCTCTGTGCCGCTCTCCGCTTCTTCGAGGCTATTTCGAGTATGCATGTTAATCTAGCTAAATCCAAGTTTTTTGGAGTCAATCTGGACATTGAAGAGACGGCAGCGATGACAAAAATCTTAGACTTTACTATGGGTCCTCTCCCTTTTACTTTTGTGGGCCTCCCATTATGAATCCCCCCCCCCCCCCCCCCCCCCAAAGGCCCAGTGGAACAAGATCGTGTCCAAATTTCAGGTTTATTTGGCCAGATGGAGGTGTAGATACTTAACGTTGGCTGGCCAGCTTACTCTCATCAAGGCAACCCTTTCCAACCTATCTATATACTTCATGTTTATATTCAGATGCCCCGCAGCAGTGCTATCTTTGTTAGACAAGATTAGGAGGGACTTTTTGTGGCACGACAAGGAGGACAAGACACAATTCCACCTTGTCAACTGGAAGGAGGTGTGCTGCCAGACTCAAATGGGAGGTGCTGGGGTAAAAGACTTAAAACTCATGAACCAAGCTCTCCTTGGTAAGTGGATTTGGAGACTCGGGTCGGAAGATGGGAACCTGTGGAACCTTATTATCAAAGGTAAATATGGCCGATCGCAGCATGGTTGGTGGACCAAAGACGTGGCTATTGGTAATGCATCTTACATTTGGAATGGTATATCCAAACTGAAAAGGGTTATCCTCAGCAATATTGGTTATGCCTTGGGCAATGGGGAGAGAATCTGTTTCTGGATGGATCCTTGGAGAGGAGATCAGTCACTGAAGGAGTTGTTCCCTAACATTTTCAGGCTTTTGCTAGTCAGAGACATCTCGGTGGCTAGCTGTTACAGTGTTATCGAAGGAAATGCGGCATGGAACATTACATGCAGGCGCAATCTGAATGACCGGGAAATCAGCGAGTATACGGAGTTGCTCCTGTTCATCCACGCCCTGTCCCCTATCCAATCTGAAGCCGATTTCAGCATCTGGAATTTGAATAAATCTAACATCTTTTCAGTTCACTCCCTGTACAATCAACTCCTCATCAACAAGACAAAAACAACCAACCATATCCCCCATCATTGCTAGAAGTATTCCGTGCCTCCTAATCTGTCGGCTTTTGGCTGACTTGTTTGCAAAAAGAAAATCCTAACTGTTGATAACCTCAGAAAAAGAGGTATGGTTCTCCTCAACATCTGCTTGTGTTGCATGCGGGATGAGGAATCTGTTGACCACTTGTTGCTTCACCGCCCTTTCATTTTATAAATTTGGTCGGATTTCCTATCCTGGTTCAACATCAACTGGTGTTTTCCTACATCGGTTGACCTCCTGCTCCTTGCGTGGCACGGGATTGTGATTGGTAAGCCAACTACAAGGCTTTGGATGGCTATCCTTGCGATCTGGTGGTCCGTTTGGGAAGAAAGGAATGGAAGATGCTTTAGAGATTCTTTAAATTCCGCTCAGGTGGTTTCGTCCAGGGCCAAGCGCAACTTAATCGAATGGGCCTCCATTGACGACAAGCTTAAAGATTGCGACCTACTGGTCATCGAGATTTAGATCTTCCTTTCCCCTCTTTTTTTTTATTTATTTTATTTTATTTTATTTTCTCTCTTTCTTATTCGTTTGCTGTCTACTCCCTCAGCAGACTTTTTTGTTGTTTGTTTCCCTTTTAGTTCTTAATGAATTTGTGTTATCTTAATATATATATATATATATATATATATATATATATATATATATATATATATATATATATATATATATATATATATATAACAAAATCAAAATTATCATTACCGTCCAATTTTTAGAATCCAAATGCATGAAAATAATTAAATAAAAATTAAAAAATAAATGCATTAAAAGAATCCAATGGAGCATATTAGGATATGATCTCTGTGGCCCACCTTAATATATTAATAAATAAATGCATAAAAAGAATCCATATGTGGCCCACCTTAATATATTAATAAATAAATGTGTAAAAAGAATCTATCTTAGGTGGACCACACCATTAGAAATAGGCAAATAGCCCATGTCTTCATTAAACTAGTTACAACTGTTCCTGTGGTGAGGTCCACATGAGATTTGGATCAACTTAATTTTTAAGACCACGTCCTAAAAAAAGAGTATACACTTGTTCTGTGATGTTTTTTAATTGAAAGAAACATATGAATTTTTTAAGGCAAATTAGCAGTTTGTTATGAAGTGACAACAGCTACACAACATGCAAGTAGCATTCGATGTAGGTGCACCCACCTTCTAGTTATCCAAATCATACTTTTGGTGCGACCAACTAGGAATGGATCATGAACAAAGGTAACCTCCATCAAACAAATAAGCCATACGTTGAGCGGACATTGTACCATTGTATATATACCACTGGATATGTATTACTTAATTAGGGCCCGTTTGGACGGGTGGATTGGAAGGGATTGGATGGTATTGGAAGGGATTGGAAGTTAAATCCCGAGATTGGCCGGGCGTGCCAAACAGAGTGGGTGATCTAATCCTGGGATATAGCAATCCCATGGATTTTAAGACAATCCACTGACAACACCATCATTACCTTTAAATCCCATCCAATCCACCGTAATCCGTGTTTGGTTTGAGGGATCGGAAGGGATCGGAAGGTTTAATCCTGAGATTGGCTGGGCATGCCAAACAGACTCGATATAGCAATCCGGGATATAGCAATCCCATGGATCTTAAGACAATCCATTGACAATACCATCATTACCTTGAAATCCATGCCATCCACTATCCATTCAATCCCTTCCAATCCACCCGTCCAAAGGCGTTTGAGTTCGGTGGATGAAGAAGAAGATAAGGATGGAAAGGATTGGAAGTTAAATCTTGAGATTGGTAGGCATGCCAAACGAGTGGGTGATCTAATCCTGGGATATAGCAATCCCATGGATTTTAAGACAATCCACTGACAACACCATCATTACCTTTAAATCCCATCCAATCCACCGTAATCCGTGTTTGGTTTGAGGGATAGGAAGGGATGGCAAGGTTTAATCCTGAGATTGGCTAGGCATGCCAAACAAACTCGATATAGCAATCCGGGATACAGCAATCCCATGGATTTTAAGACAATCCATTGACAATACCATCATTACCTTGAAATGCATGCCATCCACATTAATACCATTCAATCCCTTCCAATCCACCTGTCCAAACGGGCCCTAAGCCATCCACCTAGTTTACTATTAAAATAGATGGACTTGACCGATCAAATACATAAATCATGGTCGATCCAACAGAGTTTACTCGGTACGCAATCCCCTTCCGTCAAAGTGCTCAGCTGCGCAACCGTTGCCCCGCCTACTTCTGAGAACTTTTTGGCAATTCATAATACGTGATGGTAGTCCAAAATCTGAATAGTACACGTAATGCGTCACCTTTTGAAACCCCGAGCCCAACTTTTACGGTGACCTTAAAGTTTCGTGGGCCATGTAAAAGGAAAATATTTTCCTCCCTTGATTTTCATCTCACTTTTCTATTGCCCACCAGAATTTAAATCACGGTAAAAATTAATCTTTGGAGTTTAATGGGATGTTTCATCACATGGACCGTTCGGATTACAGGCCCATGACGCGTGTGGAAAGGTGTGCACGTGCGCGCGCACATGCGCACGTGAGCACGCGTATGTGCGAGTAACGCCGAATCGACTACCGTTTTCAAGGCAGAAAAAGAAAACATTGCGATCAGACCCTGCCGTTCTGGGGAGGAGTAGAGAGGGAGGGCGGTCGTTGCAGACAGAGATTGCAGAGTGGGAGGGCGGTCGTTGCAGACAGAGAGAGATTGCAGAGAGGGAGGGCGGTCGTCGCAGACAGAGAGATTGCAGAGAGGGAGGGCGGTCGTTGCAGACAGAGAGAGATTGCAGAGGGCGGTCGTTGCAGACAGAGAGAGATTGCAGAGGGGGAGGGCGGTCGTTGCCGACAGAGAGATTGCAGAGAGGGAGGGCGGTCGTGGCAGACAGAGAGAGATTGCAGAGAGGGTGGGCGGTCGTGGCAGACAGAGAGAGATCGTGGCAGACAGAGAGAGGGGCGGTCGTTGCAGACAGAGAAATTGCAGAGAGGGAGGGCGGTCGTTGCAGACAGAGAGAGATTGTAGAGAGGGAGAGAGGTCGCAGAGAGGGAGGGCGGTCGTTGCAGACAGAGAGAGATTGTAGAGAGAGAGATTGTAGAGGGAGAGAGAGATTGCAGAGAGGGAGGGCGGCCGTTGCAGACAGAGAGAGAGAGAGAGAGAGATTGCAGAGAGGGAGGGCGGTCGTTGCAGACAGAGAGATTGCAGAGAGGGAGGGCGGTCAGATTGCAGACAGAGAGATTGTTGCAGACAGAGAGAGAGATTGCAGAGAGGGAGGGCGGTCGTCGCAGACAGAGAGAGATTGCAGAGAGGGAGGGCGGTCGTTGCAGACAGAGAGATTGCAGAGAGGGAGGGCGGTCGTTGCAGACAGAGAGATTGCAGAGACGGAGGGCGATCGTTGCAGACAGAGAGAGATTGTAGAGAGGGAGAGAGAGATTGCAGAGAGGGAGAGTTCGTTTCTCCCTCTTCCCCTCTTTTTAAAAATCCGATCGTTGAGCCTGTAAGTCACTTTCAGGGTAGTGACTTCTCACCCCCATCGCCCTGCAGTTTTTTGGTAGGTTTGCCTGTAAATTACTTACAAGTGAATTTTCTCCCCCAAACACCACCTGTAAGTGACTTCTCACTTACCCAACTTACAGGCATCCAAACAGGCCCTGACTTACAGGTATCCAAACACCAGCTATAAGTAATTTCTCTGTGAGAATAACTTGATTTTTCTGTAAATGGGAAGGCAAGGCAGTAGCAGCAAGAGAAAGCATCACGATAGTTCTTCCAGAAGAAGAAGTCGATTGAGAGAATCAGACACTGAGATGGAAGAAGAAGAAGAGGAAGAGGAAGAAAGCAGCAGCGATTCTTCCTCTCGTCGAAGGTCCCGGAAGAAGAGCAGAAGCAGCGGCCAGAGCAAGCGGCAGAGCTCCTCTCGTAACAAAGATTCTGATTCCAATTCTGGCACTGACGACAGCCGCGGCGGTCGGCAGAGGAAGTCGTCGCCGAGGAAGATATCGGAAGATGTGATCAAGGAGTACCTCATCAAGAAAGCACAGAAGAAAGTATGCACCTCCCCCACCCTCGCTGTGTGTCTGTGTGTTGGTTGATTTCTTTTCTAGGGCTCTTGTTCTGAAATTTTGGGTTTTTGTTATCTTTTCAGGCTCTGAAAGTTAATAAGAAGCTGAAATCACAGAAGGTTTCTGGTTATTCTAATGATTCCAATCCGTTTGGTGATTCCAACCTCAATGAAAAGTAAGTTCTTACTTTGTAGATGAAAAATCCATCATGATTGTTTTGATTTTAGCCTTCGATTTCTTCTCTGCAAATCAAAATGTTAGAAGATCTTACTTGTTTATTTTTTTGGTTTTATACAGTATTAAATCTCATCGATGAAGGTTTCTTAGGGTGTTCTTGGATGCCCTTAGGGCTGGGTAGGTAATGCAACTAGATCAAGAATGACAATAATTGCAATAAAATTTGACCTACCAGATTGAAAGTTCAAGTCGAGAAGAGAAAGAAGCAATCACTACGAGCAAGCAACCCTCTGGTCTTATACCCCCCCGCCCCCGCTAATGTCTTATTTATAATGAAAGGTTTACAAGGTTTCCATCTTGAGAAAATCCCTAGCACAATCTAGGGAGTCTAAAAATAGAATTCCTTGCTAGCCAAGATCTCTAAAGTATGAACCAAATAAATAGGAAAATTAAATAACATATGGAAGTATATTTCTCAATATAAAAATATAAGAAAGGAAACCAAGACAATATAAAAAAGGAAATTGGGCCTTTTCTTGTACACACGTGTGGAGCCTACATGTTTGGGATGGGATGCAATTGCATCAATTCTGCACCTCCTTTCCTTTAAGAACTCGGCTTTGTCAAGTTTATGGCAATTTACTCCTTATAGAGCTCCGGGTTGATGTGCTTGACATCGTCCATTGAGATCCACGTGTTGTAGGATCGCAGTCGGCCCCTCCATTTGAAGAGAAGCTTCTGATACCTTCCTTGACATGTGGAAGCTATTTGGTTGCCAACATCTTCAATGACTTCCTCGAATTGGTGTGGTATTTCGAATGTCTAGACAGCCTATTCTTTTGTGCCATTGTCTTCATGATGTCTAAGTTAAATTGTGAGGTCTTCCACATTGAAAATAGAGCAGATCTTCATTTTGGGTGGAAGCTCGATCATGCATGCATTATCACCTAGTTTCTTCAAAACATGATAGGGAACCACTTTTTTGGAGTGGGTCTTGGTGTAAGACCTTGTTGAAAGCCTCTCACGTTTGAGCCACACCATGATCCTATCTCCTTTTTTTAATTGTACAAAACATCTTCGAACAACTGCATGCCCTTGTAACTTTCGTTATTAAGAGCGATCTTCCGTGTGACTTCCTTGTGTATCTCCTTGATATGTTGCACGAATTCCTCAACATCATAGTTCTATCTAACCACAATAGAATGGGGAAATAAATTCATAGGTTGGTGAGGTTTAATACCAGTTGCAAACTTGCAATTTTGAAATGAGTTCCGTAGTATGGTTCACAAAACTGCTATAGGCAGACTTAGCGTCTGATAGATAACATGAGGTCTTATGAATTGATGCAGTCACCAACCAAGCATTGAAGAAAAATTTCAGGATTGTGGTTGACCACCTTGATCCTTCCATTGTCTACGGATGATGAATACTTGAGAACTTTAATTTAGTTCCCATTTTAGACTATAGGGCTCACTAGAAGTAACATATAAACTTAACATCGTGATTAGAGACAAGTCTTGGGAACACCATGTAGATGAACCGCCTCCTTCAAGAAAACATTAGCAATGTATAGAGTGTCGGTTGTTTTCTCACAGGGGATGAAATGAGCCATCTTAGAAAACCTATCAACCACAGTGTAAAAAGAGTCATAGCCATGTTGAATCTTAGGTAAACACAAGACGAAATCCATGATGATATCTTCTCATGGGAAATTTGGCATTGAGTATAAAGATGGTTGTTCTTCTTGCTACTTTTGCCTAATTGACACGCTTGCCATTGCCAAACAATGATCCCAACATCTTTCTTCAAACCTAGCCAATAGAAGTGGTCCTCATCTAGGGTTGTCGCTTTTTTGATCCGAAAGTGACCACCAAGGTAATTTGACTGGAGTTGTCATATTACAAGCTCTCACAAAGAGCTTTAGGAAGACAACGTCATATCAGAAAATATCCATCATGCAAACTATATCTTGGGTACTCAATGCCTGATTGAGCCTACAGAGAGTGATAAAAATACTTTATGAAAATCATTATTAGCTACAGTCTCTTTTGAGTTGCTTGAACCAACAACAAAGATTAGAGATTAGTAAAGTAGACGAGATGTCATTTTTGGCTAAGCACGTCTGCCATTATTTTCTACACAAAGGTCATTGTTTTTCATTGAATGTAAACTCCTCAATAAAAGCTTTCCACTTAGCATTTCGTGCACTTAATTTCTTCTGAGAGTTCAAATAACATAATGCCTTATGATCAAAATACAACACAAACTCTTGATGAATGAGGTAATGACACTAATGCTTCAAGGCCTGCACAACAAAATAGAACTCCATGTTGCAGGTAGAATATTTATTTCATGCATCATTGAGTTTTTCACTAAAGGCCATCGAATGTCCTTCGTAAATGAGGACACCCCCAAATCCCAATGCCTGCATGGGATGCATCATAAGGAACCTCAAATACTTGCTCGAAATCAGGAAGATTGATAATTGGAGCTTCTGCCATCTTTTGTTTGATTTCTTGAAATGCCTTTATTGCTACTTTGAGACACTCAAACGGACTGGCCTGCATGCATTCAATAAAGGAACTATTACAGAGCTAAAGTTCTTGATGAACCTCTTGTAAACACGATATTCAAAACAATTTTGTAAAGTTGGCAACCGTTATGCATTGTGGGGCGAAATGATCCTAATAGAAACAATGGTCTGTAATGGGTGGTGTTATAGAAAAAAATGGCCTGTAATAGAGCGGAAATAGATATTAAAAAAAAATTAAAAAGGCTGTAACGACCGTTACCACCTGTATTGTAATGGTAGCGGTGGTAGTGGTTGCAGCCACTGTTACCATTATCGAATACCTTGCCTGTAGAACGTGGCAAAGCCATGGAAGGTTCAAACTTCATGAATGTTTACTAGGAGAGGCCAATTAACAATTGCTTGAATCTTCTCTTGATCGACCTAAATCCATCGACATGCACAAGAAATCCTAGAAAACCACGCTAGGACTCATAAAGGCACTAGAGCCCTCATCACCTGCTCAAGAAGCATACTATGGTCCTCGTGCAAACGGCTTTAGACAGGGCTGCTGTCAAAATAGAAGACAACAGACTTACCTATGAAAGGCCGAAGGATTTGTGTCATAACTGAAGGTGTTTGTCGCATTGGTTAGCCCAAAAGGCATGACTAACCACTCTCATAGCCCATCCTTTGATTGAATGCTGTTTACTAATCACCTGGATGAATCCCAATTCGATGATAGATGCTCCTCAAGTTGATCTTTGAGAAAATCGTGGCATTCATCATCATGTTCAATGTATCATTGAGACAAAGAATAGAATGGCACGACTATCGAGTCACATTCTCCAACTGCCATCTTTCTTCAGTGTTGACAAGGCGGGCATGATGCCTGGGCTAAGGCTTTCGCAAATAGAGCCTTTGGATAATAACCCTTCCCTCTGTTAGCAAAGCTTAGCATGCTCCGTCAGATTCATAAGGTAAGCTGGTAGATTGAGCAATGGAGCTCCTGGTACCAGAATGATCACATGCTTGATATCTTACTTGGGTGGCAACTTATCCGGCAACACATCTGGAACAAATGCTGAAATTGAGACAATAATTTCTGAACTTCAGGTGGTGTTGTTATGGTGTCATGAGTTGTTTCGGGTTCAAATTCTTGCCCCATTAATGCACACATGACTTCCTGATCCTATTTCTCCTCAATGAATGTCGAAACTGCGGCTTCTTCCCCGGGCTTATCATCCTGCATTGGCTTGAAAGTAATATGCTTACCTTTGTATGTGAAGGTATACGTATTCTGGTGATTGGAATGGTGAACTTTCCTGTTATCTAACCATGGTCGACCCAATAGTATATGTATGACTTTCATAAGTATGATGTCACACTGGATGTTCTCTTTATACGACCTGAGAGAAATTTACCAAACATCACTTGTTCATTGCCAATAGAAGTGTCATCAACCCAAGCAACTCTATATAGCTTAGGGTGCTTTTGTCTTGAGCTTCAAATTGCCGATCATGCTTTGCGAAGCTATACTCATGCTACTCTCACCATCTATGATAACCTTCATGAATCTTCCACATACACCCGCGTGGAAAATGTTGGTTCGCAACTAATGTTCTTCCTCCACTTCTTTGAATGATGCAAGAATGTGCCTAATTATGAAATAATATGATATTCTCTGGTAGATCAAGTGTGAAATTGTCATCTTTTGCCCTTGGTTCCTCTCCCTGATCTACAGTCCTCATCCACACCATCATCTTCATCATAACATTCTTCCTCCTATTCCTCGCAGAAATTTAGGTTTTGTGAGGACAAGTTGAGGTAAAGTGTCCTTTGCTACCACACTTGAAACGAGTGTTAGCTGCCCTGCCTTTGTTCTTGTGCATCTGCCTTGCCATTATTCTTAAAATGATGTTGTGGCTGTGTGCGGTGCTAGTTACTACCATTGCTCCCCGATGGCGTGCCTTGGAAGCTGTTGTTGGCGCATTGGATAGAACTGCATGGAGCCATATTTTAGGATATTGGAGCATGCAAATGATTACTAGCTGTCGCCCAACTATGCCTCTCTTGTGCCAGCAATGCAATCCGGTACGCTTCATCTACAGTTTCTGGCTGGACTTCTATCACTCATTCTACACTACGATTGTAGTTTGCGATCTCTGCCTTCACGTGCCTAGGCGGATTTTCCATGCGAGTTGATTGGGTGGCTTAAACATAATCTGGATAATGATGACGAGGAGCTGCAAGTGCCCGTGGACCTTGTTGAATATATCAGGGCGACTGATAACTTGGACAAGCCTTGTGTTCATACCTGTAGCTAACGTCACTTCTCCCTAGCAATCAAGGGTTGGGTTGTTGCCGAGGAGCGGTAGTTCCGGACTACATGCATACTTCCAATTTTGGATGCTTCTCAAGCATCTTGCTGATCCAAGGGTTAGTATCGTCCTTCTTACTGTTGCCTTCCAGGATGTCATCCAACCCAGCATGTTTTCAAACTGGCCAACCATCCAGTCCAATCCTTCCAAAAAAAAATTAGTGCAAATGATAGATCATCATGACTTCCTCCCCCCGTCGTAGGACTATATCAAACTCCACTTCTTGGGAACATAAAAATGGGTATCACAACTTTTTTTTTTATTTTCGGGTTGAATCAAAGTAGGTGAAGAAATAGGGACTGTATGAATGCTGATTTTAGGCCAACTGTGGTTAGGTTTGGCGAATGTTCAGGTGTAGGATAGACTGACTTTATGGGCTGGGTTTTGCACAGATTTGGGTAGAAATATTGGACATATTTTGGCTGAAGTTATTGACAGATTTAGGTAGAAATGTGGGACATATTTGGGTGAAGTTATGGACAGATTTGGGTAGAAATGTGGGACAGATTTTGGCTGAAGTTATGGACAATTGGAGCAGGTTTTAGGGGCATATTAAGGACTGCAGATGAGCTGTTTACTAGATGAATGGTGGACAGGTCTTTGACACTTTTGGGGTAGAAAATAGGATATGATACTTTTAGGTAATATGGTGATGCGGAGGCATCTTGGTGTGATTCCAAGGATGCACCGTATCTCCACACTGGGGTGGGGTGGCCCACGAGGTGGGATTTGTGAGATGCAGAATGGCCTTGAGGTGGGGCCTACTATGGGACCGTGTGAAGCAAGGGTTGCCCATGGGGAGGTCTTGTCTGGGTTTGCCTGGGAGGGCCTGCATATAGGGATAAAATTGGTTTTTCCCCATCAGCTCTAGAGCTTTTGGTGTGTTGGTCAGTTGTCCGCTATCAGAATGGTATCTGAGCGGGAGCCCAGTGCTCGAGTCTCCTCACCGGTGTAGGTGGATGATACGGTACATCTTGGTGTGATTTCAGGGATGCAATGTATCTCCACGCTGGGGTGGGGTGGCCCACGAGGTGGGGTCTGTGAGATGCATAATGGCCACGAAGCGGGGCCCACTATGGGACCTCGTGATTCGAGGACCCGTGCGAAGTGGGGGTTGCCCATGGGGAGGTCTCGCTTGGGAGGGCCTGCATATAGGGATAAACCGATCCTTCCCCATTAGATCTGGAGCATTTGGTGTGCTGGTCGGTTGTCCGTTATCATATAGAGATTGCAATGTTTTGTGGCGAATTGCTGAAATGACAAGCTAGTTTACGGCTTGTTTGGTAAAACTTATTTTCAGCACTTATCACTGAAATAGTCTATTTTTAGTGATGTTCCCTCATTTAGACTGTTTGGCAAGTCCAAGAAATTAAGTGCTTAAATGGTTTTTACTAAAAAAAATTGGTTTTTTAAAGCTTCCCTCTCTTGACTTAAGACTTAACACAAAATGCAGCAAGTGATTTGTTTAAAATCTTTGGTCACTTTTGACGAAAATATTCTTAAAATATTTTATAAATGACAACCTTACCCTTTTGTATGTGATTTTCGTGGAAGCTTTCAAAGGACCCGGTTTACGGAACACTTGGCAAAGTTCTGTGGACCATATCATAATGCATTTGTTATATCCATAGTGTCCATCCATTTTGCCATATCATTTTATGGCATGAGCCCAAAATGAGGCAGATCCAAAGCTCTAGTGGACCACACCACAAAAAATATTGGGGACAATGGTGTCCACCGTTAAAACCTTCCTAGGGGCCACCATGATGTTTATTTGCCATTTAACCCGTTCATAAGGTCACACACTTGGATGAAGGGAAAACACAAATATTAGCTTGATCTAAAAATTTTGTGCCCCCCTAGAAGTTTTTAATGGTAGGTGTTCAATCCCCACTGTTTTCAATGTGTGGTCCACTTGAGCTTCGGATTTGCCTCGTTGTTAGGTTCATACCTTAAAATAATATGACCAAATGGATGGACTATGTGGATATAACACATACATCATGGTGGGGAACTTCTCCACGTCAACATGGTACCTATGTGCCATGTTGATGGGGACATCTTGCGCACACGCCCCCCCTGCACACGTACGCAATGAGGGCCCCACCATCGATCTGGATTGATGACGACGTCCAGAAAGGGCCTCCTAGTTAGAAGACTGTGTTTTAGTTCCTTGGAGTGGACCCGATCGTCATATGGATCCCACCATTGGATCTCATGATCGTGGCCCACTATTCTGGATGATCTTGTACTTTGAGTTTTGCTTATTTTTGTTATTAGGAATATCATAGACGGTTTATATTGCTTTGATTAGTTGTTATTTTTGTTACTTCGTCTCCAAGTAATAGGGTGCACACATGGCGCGGCTTTTGGGGTATATGTTTTTCTTATAAATAGGTAACCCTTGTAGGTTTTTTCTCATTGAAGATTATGAATAAAATTCTGCATTTTCTTGCTTCTCTAATTCTCTGAGTTGTGGAAATCCAGCTGGGTGCGAAACCCTCCTTTCTTCGAAGGGCTAACTACCGTGGTGCGAAGCCACACCCATCTCAAATCGCCCCCATCTCCTACCATCAATATTCATCATCCCCATAACCATCCACGCTTCAAAACCACCTCTTTTTGTAGTCAATCCTTTCTTTACAGAGATTGAGAATCGGGCCTTGCAGAGGTGAAACTTCGACGAGCAACAGCTGTGCAGACCGGACGTCGGATCATCCTGAAATTTAATGTGTGTGTGGCCCACCCCTTGCCGACCAGACCCAAGCTTACCTTTTTTGGGTTCGTGGGCCCCACACACGTGCGGGCAGGATCCCACGTACGTGCGTCTGGACCCTACCGCTGTCCACACGTGTGGTACATCTTGGGTTTGCCTCTCCTCTATTTCATTCCTCTCTTGTCTTATTTCCCTAATCCTAACCCTAAGTTATCCTAAATCCCAAGTTCTATTCCCCTTTTACAACCCTAGGGTTTCCCGAATTGAAACATGAGAATCCCTTGGATTGGGGAAATAATCCTTTGTATGTGTGGATGAATCTACTCTCCTTCGATCATTGTTTGGTCTATAATTTTAATTGATCCAGCCCTAGCATGTGTAGGATTGGACCCTTGTAGATCCCCCTTGTTAAATGCTTGACTTTATGTGGGATGTGGAATTTTTGTGATTGTTTCTAAATTAGTATGATCTTAAGCTTGAAATTTTGCATATCATATTTAATTTCCATGTCCTGCATCAAATTTGGTATCAAAGCTTAGGTTTTTCATAGGGGATTGCATTGCATGTTTAGGGTTTAGTCTACTCACGTTTAATTTGCATTAAATCTCATCATATAGGGTTGTTTAGGACCCATCATTCACATCAGGGGCTGCTGAATTTTCTGTTGTCAGACTATTTAGGCAGTTAGGTTGCTGGAATTTAGTGGCATTGTGTAGTTTTCCTCATATAGAGTCCAATAGGATCATTTAGTCGCATATAGGTACATATAGTTATGTTAGACGGTCTTTGAGTTGAGTGAGTAGTTGTATGCCCATACGTACTGGTCGTGGTTTTTGTTTGCACCCTACACTAAACATGGAGCAATTGCAAGAGTTAATGAACAATATAACCCAACAGTTTAAGTCTTTGGGTAGGCGCTTGAACAACGTATGGACCAACGCTTTGAACAACTTAATGTGCGCGTTACCCAATTAGAGACCTCCCGGGCAAACCCCACCATTGAGGAAGATGCCCAATCTCAGGCAGGTGGTTAGGAGGATAGACCAAGGAATAGAGGTAGCAAAGGATTTAGTCATGGGTGTGTACCCGTGCACCCATACCGCGAGGGGCATCATGATCATTATGACCCAGATGCGCAACTCCTCAAGGGAGTTAGAGTATATGCCCTTACGTTTGATGGCCACTTGGACCCTAAAACTTTTCTAGATTGGTTGGCGGATATAGACCACTATTTTGAGTGGTATGACATGTTGGATACTCGTCGAGTCCGATTCGCCAAGATGAAGCTTGTGGGCCAAGCAAAGAGGTTTTGGGCTACTGCAGAGCAAAAGAAAGAAAGGTCGAGGGAGCCCCCAATAGTTCATTGAGGAGAAATGAAAGAAACTCTTAAGGAAAAGTACCTCCCTTTCTCTTATCACTTGAGGTTGGTTGAGGAATGATAGTCTCTTCAACAAGGTTCCATGGGTGTTGCTGAATACATTGAAAAGTTCGAAGAGTACTTGACTCGATGTGAAGTTGATGAAGACCCCGTACTCAATCTTGCTCAATTTAAGACGGGCCTCCGTTCTGACATTAGGAGAGAGTTGCTCGCCAATGACATAAACACTCTTGAACAGATGTATCAAGTAGTGTTGAGGTCGAGCAATGCCTCAAAGCATTTGTGGGAAGGCGGTTTAAGTTTCGTGATTCTGGCGCTAGGGCCAACCCTTCTGGGGCTAAGCCCAACGCTGGATATCAACACAAGCCTTTCAATGGTTCCCACTCTAGGCCCAGGGATAATAAGGGTAAAGAGGTTGTCGGGTCTAATTTGTGCAGAAGTGAGGCAACTAGGTGTTAGATATCAGGGGTTTGGTCACTTTGCCCATTAGTGTGGCATGATAGAGAGCACCAAGGTGTTCCTTATTGATGGGCAAGTAGAAGTTGTGCCCCCAGAAAGTGACGACGAAGGCAAAGAATATGAGCCAGCAAAAACCCCTAGTGATGAAGAAGAGGGAGCGGAAGAGTCTGCGACCCTTGCAGTTGTGTGTTGCGCCTTTGCACAATCCAAGAATACTGATGACTGGCGCCACAACACGATCTTCTATCCTTACGCAAAATATGGTGAAAAGAGCTGTAAGATGATCGATGATTGTGGTAGTTGTGCCAACGTGGCATCAACTAGCACTGTGAGCCGTTTGGGCTTGAAGCTTGAAGCCCATCCTCAACCCTATAGAGTGTCTTGGATGGATGAAATTTCCATTCCAGTTTCGCACTGTTGTCTTGTTCCTATTCAGTTTGGGATCATATAAAGACACTTTGGTGTGATGTTGTTCCCATGGATGTTGGTCATATTATTCTGGGTAGGCCTTGGCTCTATGACAGGGATGTCACTATATTTGGTCGTTTGAATCTACACAGAGTGGTGTGAGCGGCTCAAAAGAATTGAAGGAATCAAAGTCCAAGTCTAAGTCTTTCCATATTCTAAATGCCAAGGACTTTAAGCGAGAGACAGAGTCGGACTTGGTAGTGTACGCCCTTGTGGCTAAGCAGAGTGCACCAGATGCTAGTGTAGAGTTACCCATTGAGGCCATTTCGGTAGTGGATGAGTTCCGCGATGTCTTTCCTGAAGATCTACCGGATGAGCTTCCCCCTATGAGGGATAATACAACATGCCATTGATTTAGTTCCTGAGGCGACTCTACTAAACCTCACTCATTACAGAATGAACCCAGAGGAGCATGCAGAGTTGAAGAGACAGATTAGCTCCTAGAAAAAGGGTTTTATTCGAGAAAGCATGAGCCCATGTGCCGTGCCTGCCCTTCTTACACCTAAGAAGGATGGCACATGAAGGATGTGTGTTGTTTGTAGGGCCATCAACAAAATCATTGACAAGTATCGGTTTTTCATACCGCGTCTTGATGACATGTTGGACATGATGGCCAATGCTATTATCTTTTTAAAAATTGACCTCAAAAGTGGTTATCACCAAATCCATGTACGCCCTGGTGATGAGTGGAAGATGGCCTTCATGACGAAGGACGAGCTATACGAGTGACTAATCATGCCTTTTAGGCTGACTAATGCCCTAAGTACTTTCATGCGTGTGATGACCCAAGTGTTGAGACCCTTCATGGAGAAGTTCCTGGTCGTCTACTTTGATGATATCTTGATTTATAGCATGACCAAGGAACAATATCTCAACCATTTGAGGCAAGTTTGTGGGATCCTTAGGGCCGAGAAATTGTATGTCAACCTAAAGAAGTGTGCATTTATGTCTAGTAGTGTTATCTTCTTAGGTTTTGTTGTGTCAGCCGAGGGTGTATTGGTGGATCTCGAGAAGGTCACTATTGTCAATTGGCCTGAACCCCGCAATATTCACGAGGTGCGCAACTTTCACGGCTCGGCCCCCTTCTATAGGCGGTTCATTTGAGACTTTAGTTCAATTATGGCTCCCATCACGGATTGCGTTAAAAAGAGAGTTTCAATGGACAAATGTAGCCTCGAAAGCCTTCAAGGAGATAAAAGGTCAGGATGACTGAAGTTCCAGTCATGCGACTTCCAGATTTTTTGAAAGTTTTTAAAGTCGCATGCGATGCGTTAGGAGTCGGCATAGGAGGAGTACTTAGCTAGGAATGGCACCTTGTCGCCTTTTTTTAGTGAGAAACTGAATGAGGCGAAGCAAAAATATTCCACCTATGACAAAGGATTCTATGTGGTAGTGCAATCACTGCACCACTGGCGTCATTATTTATTGCCGCAAGAATTCGTCTTGTTCTCAGATCACGAGGCCTTGAGATATGTAAACTCTCAGAAGAAATTAAACCCTAGGCATGCCAAGTGGGTCCAATTCCTTCAAGAGTACACTTTTGTACTTGTGCACAAGGCCGGTGTAGAGAATAAGCCTGCCGATGCGTTGAGTCGTCGAGTTGCGTTACTCAATTCCATGAGTGTCGAAGTCACGGGCTTCAAGCGTGTCAATGAGGATTATTCCGAGTGCCTAGATTTTGGAGTTGTGTACGCGTCGTTGTTAGAGAGTCCGTTAGGGGCTAGCAGTGAGTACTTGATTTTAGACGGATATTTGTTTAGGAGTGATTGCTTATGCATACCGCCCACCTCCTTCCGCGATTTTCTTGTATGGGAGTTACATTTAGGATGGGTCGCGGGTCATTTTGGTCGAGACAAGACCATTATCTTAGTGGAGGATAGGTTCTATTGGCCAAGCCTCAAGCGAGACGTGGTCAAAATTATAGGGTAATGTCATACTTGTCAACTGGCAATGCAAAAAAAAAACAAAATACGAGACTATACACAGTTTTGCCAGTTCCATTCATCCCTTAGTAGGACATTAGTATGGACTTCGTGTTTGGGCTCCCCAAGACTATTCGGAAACATGATTCCATATTTGTTGTTGGGGACTGTTTTTCTAAAATGGCCAACTTCATTCCTTGTTCTAAGACCTCTGATGCATATTATGTTGCCAAGCTGTTCTTTAGTGAGGTCGTCAAACTTCATAAGTTACTAAAAACCATAGTGTCTGACCGTGATGTGTGATTCATGAGTTATTTTTGGAAGACACAATGACATATGATGAATACTAGGCTCCAATTTTCTTTTGCCTACCGCCTTCAAATCGATGGTCAGACTGAGGTGGTCAATAGGAGCCTAGAGAGTTTGCTCAGATGTTTAGTGGGGGAGTACATCAGGATATGGGACACCGTACTACTTATAGCCGAGTTTGCATTTAATAGTTTTGTCAATAGGTCCATATGTTTAAGTCTTTTTAAAGTCGTTACTGGTTATAAACCTAGGAAGCCTATTGATCTTATCCCTATGTCACTGTCCCATAGGCCACCAGAGTTTGCAGAGTCTTTTGCGCATCGCATTCATTCATTGCATCAAGAAATCAGGCGAAAGATCACTACTAGTAATGACCATTACAAACTTTCTGCAAACCAGTATAAATGTTTCAAGGAATTCAATGTAGGGGACTCTGTGATGGTCCGCATCAGGCCAAAGCGGTACCCTCAGGGAGTCGTTCATAAATTACACGCGGGTAGCGCTGGACCATTCAAAATTATAAAACGAAACGGTCTCAATGCGTATGTGGTAGATCTTCCACCTTCCATGGGAATTAGTTTCACATTCAATGTGGAGGATCTAGTTGCTTTTTAAGGGACCCCTGATACATTGTCCAGCCTTTCGCCTAACTATCCTGATTCCCCAGACCTTTCCTTTGATCCATGGCCTCTTCCCGATCCTTCTTCCCAGCCTCTACCTCCCATACCTTCCCTTCATACATCTAGAGAGGAGATAGAGGATATTCTGGACCATTAGATAGTATTAATGTCAGACGACGGGTTTTAAAAGTACCTAGTTAAGTGGAAGTCACGCCCAGCTTCAAATAGTACATGGCTCACTGGGGAGGAGCTTCAACGTGTTGATCCTGACATCTTGGAGCAGTTCAGGAGTTTTGTTTCGCCAGTGGCGAAATCTTCGTAGCCGGGAAGAGTTGATGGGGACATCTCGCGCACACGCACACTCCCCCCTCCCCATGCACGTACGCAAGAGGAGGGCTCCACCATCGATTTGGATTGATGACGACGTCCAGGGAGGGCCTCCTAGTTAGAAGACTGTGTTTTGGTTACTTGGAGTGGACCTGATTGTCATGTGGATTCCACCATTGGATTTCATGATCGTAGCTCCCTCCCTTCTTCGAAAGGCTAACTACCGTGTTGCGAAACCACACCCATCTCAAATCGCCCCCATCTCCTACCATCAATATTCATCATCTCCCACAGCCATACACGCTTCAAAACCACCACTTTTTGCAGCCAATCCTTCATCTACAGTAGATTTGCAGAATCAGGTCCTGCAGGAGGGCTGAAACTTCGGCAGTGCACTGTACGCAGACCGGATGTCGGATCATCCTGAAATTTGGTATGTGTGTGGCCCACCCCTGGCCGACCAGACCCAAGCTTGCCTTTTTTGGGTTCGTGGGCCCCACACGTGTGGGCAGGATCCCACGCACTTGCGTCTGGACTCTGTTGGTGTCCACACGTGTGGTACATCTCGGGTTCGTCTCTCTTCTATTTCATTCCTCTCTCGTCTTATTTCCCTAACCCTAGGTTATCCTAAATCCCAAGTTCTATTCCCCTTTTACTACCCTAGGGTTTCTCGAATTGAAACATGTGAATCCCTTAGATTGGGAAAATAATCATTTGCATGTGTGGATGAATCTACTCTCATTTGATCATTGTTTGGTCTATAATTTTAATTGATCCAGCCCTAGTATGTGTAGGCTTGGACCCTTGTAGATCCCCCTTGTTGAATGCGCTTGACTTTGTGGGATTTGGAATTTTGGTGATTGTTTCTAAATTAGTATGATCTTAAGCCTGAAATTTTGCATATCATATTTAATTTCCATGTCCCGCATCACGTGTTTTGTAAGGGGAGCAGATTAGGTGTTACCCAAACAACATGTTAGTGGGTGTCACCCCTCCAATCGGTGTTGGAAAAGCTCTGTGGACCCACCATGATGTATTTGTTTTATCCATCCCTTCCATTCATTTTTTTTCAAAACCATTTTAGGGCATGAACCTACATAAGATGCATATTCAAATCTCAGATGAACCACACGACAGGAAACAATGGTGATTGAACGCTCATCCTTAAAAACTCCTTGGGGACGGGAAAGTTTTGCATCAAGCTGGTATTTGTGTTTTCTCTTCATCTAGGTCTATGTGACCTATTCAACAAGTTGGATGGAAAATAAATGATCTAGCAAGATGGATGGACAGCTCGGGTAAAACACAAACAGCATGGTGGGGGTCCACAAAGCATCAACCAATGCTTCTTATCACTCACTTGGTGTGTTTGTCCCCTAATGACACCAATCGAAGGGTTATGATTATTCTATTAAAACGAATATGGTGAATGGTCCATAGTGTGGCCCGTCTCACTAGAGCACTTTGATCACAGAACTAAAAGGCCACACTTGACACTTGTATTATCACCTACTTGCCTCATTACATAATCAACTCATGTCATTGCACATGGCAAACATGAAAGATCCAGACTATTCATCTACTTGGCTTTATTTGGTGGGGAAAATATTAAAATTTTATGGGATTGGGCATAGGTGTGCCAAATTTGGAGGCATGGTAATAACATGTTTTGCCTCAGACTCTACAAAAGATAGAAATTGGGACAATATAGGCAAATATGACAAGTTGCCAATTACTAATTTGTGTTTTACTAATTTTTTATTTTTTATTTGTAAAAAAAGCACTTATTTTCAGATACCAGAACTTTTTTCATACCAATTAGCAAACGTTTTTTTTTTTTTTTTTTTTTCCAGTTCTTATAAGTACCAAAAATCAGCGCTTTAAGTTTTCAGCACTTAAATTAATTTTCAGACCTTATTTTCAGTTTACCAAACGACACCTTAGGAGACAGGTTTTGGGACTAAGAAAGGAAAGAAGAAAGAGAGAAAAAGAATAGAAAAATAAAGGTTAAAAACCTCCCAAGAGCATAATTGCTCTAACTCCAAAATAATGCAACAAGATCGAGGAAGAAACTAATTGCAATGAAATTTGACATTCTAGATTGAAAGTTAAAGTCACAGGAGAGAGAGAAGCAATACTTGTGAGCACGGTCAACAACACTTTGTGAAGGGCTATGATAAAACAGGGCATGTTTCAACATTGACGTCTTGGCTATGATAACCATCCTAACCCTATGCATGGATATGTTTGAACACTGTAGGCGTGTGGATCCAGAATCTGATCAGACCACCTGTGGGGCCCACTGATTTGATCAGACTGGATGTGTATGCATATGGGGCTCTCCTTTTCATATGTATGCATCTTGGGCTTCATCACTTGATTTGAGATATGATGGTTGGATCTATTGCTTCAAGGGGCCTTGACTCTTAGATCACAAGTTTGGGGGAGATTGTATCAGTAAAAAGGGTTGCTCATGCCTCTTAATTCTTTTGCTGGACGATAGCTGTGCATAAGATTTTCTCTTAGATTAGCCAACAAATACATGCTTTGTGGGTAAAACAGGCAAGTAAATGGTTCGTCATCATCTCTCATTCATGGTGCAACGTCAATGAAATCTTGAAGCTTCTCAGACTTAGTATCATTTGGATGTCCCAAGAATCTCTTTGGAGGTTGGATGGATGGTTGTTTTGGTGGAAGGGAAGAATTCACTGGAGAATGGTTTGGTATGCTATCTATGGGTACTTGGATCAAAAGACTGAATCATATGATTCTTATTGTTAGAGATGAAGTTCCATTCACATATGAACAGTGCCAGCATGTGGGTGCACAATCTGATTGGATGACTTGTTGGGACCGATAATTTGATCAGACTTAACATGTGTGTATCTGGGGCTCTCTTTTGTCATCGTAGGCATCGTGGGTCTCACCTTTTGCTCTGAGATGCAGTGGTGGGGCCAACCTCCTCATTCATTGCATGAAACCAGGGAAATCTTGAAAAAATATCCATTGGATTTGCCAAGTATCTCTTTTGGGGGTTGGATGAGTGGGCCCTTTGGTGAAACGCGAAGAATTCTTTGGAAAATGGTTTACTTTTAATTAAAAAATGTTCTATTTATGGGATACTTGGATTCGAAGAAATAATCGTATGATTCTTACCTTTGGAGATGAAGTTTCATCCATGTTAAAGCTAGTGGAAAGGAGTGTCTCTGCCTGAATAGAGGCCTTGGTTTAAGGAGTGTCAGAACCTTGAATTTGGCTTTGCTCGGCAAGTGGAGTTGGAGATTGAGTCATGGGGAGGATTCTCTTCCGAGAAGGGTCATTGTGCCTAGGCATGGCAAAGCTGACAAGGGCTGGATATTCGTTCTGCATCCACAGGTCCGTCTTTCCTGTATGGAGATCAGGTGTAAGTGTGCAGTGTTGGCTTGATGTTTGGTGCTTTGATGTTCCATTGGGAGACCTCCATTGCCAGCAACAATCAGGATTTTTCGGTGGTGGTGGCATGGATAGTTTGGTGCCCATTGTTCTGCCCTAATCTCGAAGATGTTGAGATTTCCAATTTGGTGCAGTTGCTTGATCTGCTTCAGAAGGTGTATATTTGGTAGAAGGATTTAGGTGTTGGATTATAATGGCATTTCCCTTGTTAGGTCTTTAGTTAGATATCTGGTGGGGATTCCTATTCACCAATCAATGGCGGCTTTTCATAGATTCAAGGGGCCTCTTGCATTGGTGTTTATCACAGGATAGTATGGTGTCCTTCTCAGCCGTTGGCAGTCCTAGGATAAATGCTTCCTGGATTCCTTCTCCCCTCAGGGCCTTTTAAGGTAAATTTTGACAGTTGCTCGTGGGGAGATCCTGGGCGCATTTGGGTATTCTTCGTGATGATTGCGCTGAGATTCTCGTAGTTTTTTTGGGGCCTATTGGTATTGACTCTAATTATGCTCTGAAGTTGCGGCTTTTCTTCAAGTGTGTAAGCTCGCTATAAATTTTGTGAATGGGCTGATAATCATTGAAGGCAATTCGGGTGATGCTTTTTCCTGGGGCAGAAATCCTTGTCCTTGCAGAGTGGCCAATCTAATTGAGGAAGTGCATGGTGTGTGTGCTGTTCATGATTTCTCTTTTTCTTTTGTTCCTAGGCTAGCCAGTTTCAAAGTGGACCATCTAGCTAAAGTTGGCGCATCTAGGAACAGTCTTCTCATTGTCGGCAGAAGATGATGTGCGTATAATAGCGTCTCGCTGCTTGGCTGCTGGTTTTTTTACTCTTTCATTTTGGTCATCATCATGGTTCTGAATATTGGTATCCAAGGGGGTGGGGAATGCATCATCCTGGTAAAAAAATGATACAAAATGGGCTTCGCGTATTGATAATAGATCACATCGGTCATTTTTTTTTTTTTTTTTTAAAGCCAAGGGAAGGTTCTTATGTGTTACTCACCTGTTTGCCATTGGAAATACCACTTCCTGTCCGACTTACATGTGTTAAGCATGCTGCCAATGTTCATCCTGAGCTAGGATCAAACTCTTCATGAGATTCATTGTTGCATTACTTATACCTTCCTCGTTCGCAGACAAAGCGAATTTGGATGTCTTTCATTCCAAGGCATAACTTGTATCTATGTGCTTCATATTAGCTCAGAGTTCGCTCCCAACAATATAGCCATCCCTACCCTCTCACATCAATCCCACGAACCTCTTATCCATTCACATTCGATTACGGCGGGGGAGTAAGTGAATCGAATTTGTCCCATGAATCTATGAAATAGTGAGAATTCTTGATCTCTCTCAATTCGAAGATCCATGATTTGAATTGATGTCATTTCATTGATTCCTCCTAAAGAGTTCATTTCAATTGGAATTTGGTTATTCGTGTTGTACGATGATCCCTGTTAAGCATCTGTGGCTAAATGGTTAAAGCACCTAACTCATAATAGGCAAATTCATAGGTTCAATTCTCACTGGATGTAGATCCTCCAGATGTAGAGCTCGTAGGGCTTTGAACCTAAATACCGACAATGGAAGTAAAAATGTTATTCCAAATGTGAAGTAAGTCTCCGTATCTTATTGGTGAAACTGAATACTTGAAATTCAACAGACCCTTTGTTTTTTTCTTTTTCTTCTTGCGGAATAACTGAGATGAATGAATTTTTTACCATAAAAAGAATTCTTCTCTCTCTCTCTTTTTTTTCTTTCTCTTTCCACAGATATGGATTTTACCATTTAGGAATAATAATAATGCTAGTCATTTAGATTTAGTACACAATAAAATAATCTGGATTTATTCATAGACTACTTTCTATCGAATCCAATTAAGAAAAATACCAGGAAAAAAAGAGAATAATAGGACATTCAAGAATCTATCAATTTTATTTTTTTAAAAAAATATTTTGGACATGCATATGATGATGTATTGGACCATTCTTTAATGAGAATGTTGTCTGTCCTTTTGACTTGTTGAAGGTCAACTAAATAGACCCTAATTGAACACAAATCAAGCATGGTTTGGTTAATTAGGGCCCATTACATTGAATACAACAAAAAGAAGATGAAGATATAAAATGAAAGTGAAGGTTTTTACCCTTCTTTTTCAAAATTTCCCATAGTGGTCCACTTATTTTTATTTTATTTATTTTGTCGAATCCCATTCAAACATTTATTTTTATCCCAAAATAGGTCTAAATCTAGCCTAAAATGAGTTTCTAAGCTTCCTCCACGGTTTAAATGATAAAAGAGAGGAGGTAGAGCGAAATTTTGAAAAAAAATAATTCAAAATTGGGCTTTTATTGGCCCGTATCGGCCTCATATTGGTGACAATACACCCTGTATTGGCTGATATAGGGCGATACGGCCGGTATGGCCCCGTATTGGGTATTGTCTTGTGCCAATATGGATATGATATGGTTGCATCGGCTGATACAACACCGATATTCATATCTATAGCCATCATTCTTTGGCCGTTTGTTGATCTGTTTTGTTACTTTTATGTTCTCTTAAACGAAGTTCTTATCGTCTTTAAAAAACAAGATATATCCTGAAAAAGTTACATAACAGCTGTAACAACTGTTACGTAATGGTAACGGTGGTAATTTGTAACAGCCGTTACAGAAAAATTGACTTGTAAAGTCCTGTAACGGCCATAATGGCCCCATAATGGTCTGTTACAGTGCCAAAATAAGTTTTAAAAAGAAATCTATAACAGCTGTTATGGCCTGTTGGTGGCCGTTGCGGCCACTGTTACCATTATGGAATACCTTAATAAAAAAAGTTAAGTGGAAAGGATTGTGATTTCTATTTTTCATGGGCCCTTGTGTAGAGAAGAAATATGACATGTTAGTTTTCTTAATTGGCTGGTTAATCATGAGGGCTAAAACTGATTACCAGATTATGATTCCCTTTCCTTGTGTTACATAGACAGACTCCTCTTCAAGCATTTATTTCCTACATGGAAGCTAGTGTCTAATGTTTTGCATTGGTTTTGGACATTGCATAAGCTATTTTCTGGTGTGGTTATTCTTACTGGTGGTGGGTTTTCTTGGTTATACTCTTATCTTTGCTATGTCTTCTTGTAAGTTCACTGTGCAATTTGTGGCAGGTTTTTTTGGCGGAAGAAGATAGAGCGAGATGTTGGTCAAGGTCTAACCGTAGAACAGATTTCAGTCAAAGCTGAAAAAAAGAAACAAAAAGAAAGGATGGTATGTATTTTTACCATGATTACTGGGAAGCTTGTATTTTTTGAATGTATCTCGTAATATAACATCTCATCCCTAGTAATCTAGGAGCTTGTAAGGAACATATGTTTGATAATTACTTTTCCAGAACTTACCTGACAACATCACAAATTTCTGGTTCTTAATAAATGATTTTTTTTTTTAATTATTATTTTTATTTATTTATTTATTTATTTTAATGATTGTTGCTTTCCAAAATTATTTTATGATCTTATCATCAATTTTTAGTGCATTTTATTCTTTGGTCATCTGTCCTTTTTGGTCTTATTACATTGATTAATACCAACGAAAGGTACTGTGACTACATTGATGTTGTAGTCCCACTAGTTATTCTCTAATGTTTAATGCATTGGTTTGGTATTTGGCAGTCTTACATTTGCTGAGGTTACATTCATTACATGGCCTAGCTCTTAACGTAGATAACGGGTCAACATGTGGCTTTCATTTCACATTGGTCTATCTATCAATATGTATTTTATGTTTTTTGGTAGGGCGTCAGTGTCTCTGACTCACCGAATGCCGGTAGTAAGACTCGATACCGGGCCTACACTATATTACACTGCCAGCTTGGATACCAAGCTGGGTGTTTATGGATGTAAATCATTGTGAGCATATTTACATATGAAGTATTACACGTTGTAGTATCAAGCTCATCTGATAACTCGAGAGAATTTTATTTCATCTTTCTAGTGAACTACAATGATGAAAGATAAAGAAGTTGGAAACCATTATCTAAGATGCTGATATGGGTCCCTAACTTCTCCCATCCTTCTTTTCTTTCTTTCTTCTCTTCTTTTCTATCTCTCTCGACTTCTACAAAGGTATCTTTGGTGATGTTGTTTTGCAATAGCCCTGTCATTGCAGTAAGTGCCAACCATCATGTAAGACTTCTGAAAACTAGGACATGCCCTTATCTGAAGGTTTTATTGTTATTTAAATGGAATAGAAGCCATTGCATTTGTTGGTTTTTGTTGAGTATTTATGATGGCTTGGTTATATTCACGATGATTTTTAGCCTGCATTGGTCCTTTGGCATTCTAGATTCTACAGTTGAAGAGGTGGAGCGAGCTATCATGCACGGGATTCCTTGCCTACATTTGGTTCTATCCTGTCTCTGAGTTGATTGTTGAGTGCGATTCACTATATGTTATGCCCACAATTTTCCATGGAGCATTGCAGATGCATTTCATGGGATAATTTGCATATTGCAGAAATTGACATTTTTCAGTGTTTGACTTTCACAGGGAAGCAAACTTTATGGCCCAGTAGTATCTTTCCTGAGTAGTTATGCCTTCTCGGCTTAAGTTTCCATTTAGGTGTTATATGGGATGTTTTATATCTCAATTTTAATTGATAATTAAAATATAGTAAAGCAAAAAAGGAGGATACATGCTTCCTTCTATTTCAATCACTAACATATTATAGCAACAGAAATTCACAACTAAGCTTGAATTTATACTATACTGTCTTTCAAAAGAAAAAGTAGAAGAATCTTGAATTTATATTTCCATCCTATTTTTATTTTTAATTATATATATATATATATATATATATATATAGAGAGATCATGCTCCCTATATATGTCATATGTGATATCCCATATACCTTATGCGACAAATTTTCACCCCGATCTAAAATTCTGGTGGGCCATAGCAAAGAGAAATGCAAATCAAGGGAGGAAACTGTTTTCATTTTTCATGGCCCATTAAAGTTTTATATCAAAGTAAAACTTGGGCCTTGGGGGTTTCATGAGGTGCCGCTTCACATGAACGGTTCAGATTTTGGATCCACGTCACGTATGATGGGTTCTCAAAAAAGTTCGTACGTACTACGTTTGGATGAGCATTTCCGTGTGTGTGTGTGTATATATATATATATATATATATATATATATATAAATGTAGAGCCGAGCAATCAAATGACTCATCTTTAAAAGTTTGACTAGCTGGGTATGCGGTCAGTTGTTCATGTGAAACCTTTCATTTGGATGATTTCAATGCAATTCAGATGGTTCCATGTTTCTTTGCTGTTTTAACTCACGCGCGCGCTCGCTATACGATCTTAAGTATCATTGTGGCCAAGTATTTCATTTCATGCTATTGCAAGTGGTATCTTCTATTTTATATCTATTAGGGTCAATCTTCTTTAAAATCACATTATAGTGTACTCATATTCAAATTCATAATGCAGGCAGAGATTGAGAAAGTGAAGAAAAGAAGGGAGGAAAGAGCAATTGAAAAAGCACAACATGAAGAGGAAATGGTTAGCTAAATCTTCTATCTTTCATGATGCATCATAGGTTTCAACTAAGCTATCGGTCCATGTGATATAACTGTGTTTATGCGCTATTGTAGGCAATGTTGGCACGGGAACGTGCTCGGGCTGAGTTCCAGGATTGGGAGAAGAAAGAAGAGGAGGTATCAATGGAAAAGTCTTGGATGCCCATTTTCTTATTTTCACCCATGACATTATTGCTTTTGATATATTGTAATATTTCAGTCTTTGTCCAGCCATTCACTAAGATATCTGTGCTTACCAGTTGCTAACATTTTTATCCAACAGTTCCATTTTGATCAAAGCAAAATTAGGTCAGAGATTAGATTGCGTGAAGGGCGTATAAAACCCATTGACATTCTTTCAAAGAACCTTAATTGTTCAGAAGATTTTGACATCGAAATAAATGAACCTTACACCGTCTTCAAGGTGAATATCCTTTATGTTTGCATTTATTTAATTATTTTTTGTTTCAATGATGGACTTCTGCATTTATTTAATTTTTTTTTGTTTCTACGATGGACATTACCTTTTTTTCTTTCGTACTTGTTCCTTTTGTTCATTTGACACTAGTTCAAGCTTTACACATTTGTAACAAGTTTAAAGGATTCCTTCCTTTAGAATTGAAATGTCTAATTTCACTATGTTAGAACAAGTTCTTTGGTCTATATCAACTGCATTCAAATTCAATAGAAAATCTATGTCATAATGTGTTTATGTCCTATAGAAGGACTGCTTTTAATATGGACACTAAATACGCATAATATGTGGTTACAAATAGAACAATGTCAAGCATGTGAGATCAGTCTAGTTTTATCAACATTTTGAATACGACGATAGGGTGGTTTTTTAGTAGTATGTGCTCATTCATTGAAGATTCTTTTCTTTAACTGAATAGACCAAAACTTAATCAGAGAATTTTTTGAAGATTTAGCTGCGGTCCAGTACTCCTGCTTGATTCCACTTTGGTATAGGGACTAGACCACATTCCAAGAAAAAAAATGGTCTTAGATTTCAAAGGAAAATCTGGCATTTAAGATCATGAATGCTGTGAACTATGTGAATGGGTACTTGGTGTTCTTTTTTGTCACTAATTGTTTGATTGTGTGTTAATATGAGGTCCTTTGCTTGTTATCCTGATCAGACATTCTTTGAAGATTCTCGTAGATTGTGATGCTTCTGCTTGTTTGTGATACTTAATCAAAGTCTTGATAAATTCAGAAGCTTGTAACCAAACTTGTCTCTAGACAACTTTCTGTTAGTTCAATCTATTAGAATTTCTCAATTGTGCAACACATTAATCTTGTTGTTTCTAGTCGTCACTTTGTTCTAGAGGGTGTGTTTGGATTGAGAGTAAACTAGGGGAAGCATTTAGTTTATGCCGACAAGATGTTTGCTCTTGCTTGGGAAACAGAGAATGCCATGGCAACTGTTCGCCTTTGCCTTTCTTACCTCAGCAAGGGAGTAAAACCTTCTTCTTTTTTTTTTTTCCCAAAATGTCAAATGGTGGCAAAAGAGGTTTCCCTCTAACAGGGTCTTTTAAATGCAAAATTGGAGGGAAAAGAGGCTTCCCTTAGTGGGTTGCAATCCAACACTGGACAAAGCAAAGGAAAAACATTATTCAGGACTTTTCTTGCAAACCAAACAAGTGCAAGGGTTTCCTACCTTTCAGAAGGAAAAAGGTGCAAAGGGTTTCCTTCCTGATTTTAGTTTACCATCTATTTATGTATTGCTTTCCCTAGTTCACCCCGAATCCGAACCTTCCCAAATAATAACAGTAATCTATGTGCCTTTAAGTCATGTACTTAGAAATCTCGGTATCTGCTGTTACTTTTATTGTAAGTTGTAATGAAATGCTATTAGCTGATTCATTTTTCTGCTTCCAAACTGATTGATATATGGAATCATTTTATCTTAAAACATTTCACTAACTAATGTTGATGACATTAATTTTTGTCATTATAAGCTGACTTAGTTGTGATGAACATTACAGGGTCTGACGGCTAAGGAAATGGAGGAGCTTCGTGATGACATAAAAATGCATATGGATTTGGACAGGGCAACACCGACACATATAGAGTTTTGGGAGGTCTTACTCTCATCCTTTCCCTTGCCCATAGAAGTACCCGTAGTTTTGTTTTGTTTTTTTTTCTCACCTATGATTTTCTTGCAACCACATGATTCTAATTCAAATCTCCTGCATAGGCACTGAGCTTCTTATTCATTTCTGACAGTGTAAGATGTTCCAATTTTCCATACAAAACATCATGAGAACATCAATTGCATGCTTCCAGTGTGAACCAGTCATCCCTCTTCCAAGTGAAAATACTTGAGGGAACCAATATCTTTCACATCAAATTTGCTTCTCCTCATCCATGTACCATCTTTGAGGTCTTGGATACAGAGATCTTCAATCCTATCTTTATTGTTGATATTGAAGCTTGTAGGGGCTTGTGATGGGGACATCAAGCGCACACGCACACCCCCTACGCACGTACGCAAGGAGGATGAGGGTCCCACCACCGATCTAGATCGATGACGATGTCCAAGGGGGACCCCCTAGCTAGGGGACTGTGTTTTAGTTCCTTGGAGTGGAACCGATCGTCATGTGAATCCCACCATGGGGCTTGTGACGGGGACATTACGCGCACACGCACACCCCCTACGCACGTACGCAAGGAGGATGAGGGTCCCACCATCGATCTAGATCGATGACGATGTCCAAGGGGGACCCCCTAGCTAGGGGACTGTGTTTTAGTTCCTTGGAGTGGAACCGATCGTTATGTGAATCCCACCATGGGATTTCACGATCGTGGCCCACTATTCGAGATGATCTAGAATTTTGGTTTTTGCTTATTATTGTTATTAGGAATATCATGGACGGTTTAGATTACTTTGATTAATTGTTATTTTTTATTACTTCGTCTCCAAGTAATAGTGTGCGCACATGACGCGAGTTTTGGGGTATAGGATTTTTTTATAAATAGGCACCCTTGTAGTTTTTTTTTAAAAAATTTTTATATTATTGATGATTGAATAAAATTTCTCCATTTTCCTACTCCTCTCCGAGCTATGAAAATCCAATTGAGTGCAAAACCCTCCCTTCTTCGAAGGGCTAACTACCGTGGTGCGAAGCCACACACTCATCCCGATTCTCCCTCACCTTCTACCATCCATATTCCTCCTCTTACAGTCATTCCACCTGCAAATCCTTCGTTATTTTGCAGCCGTTCCTTCTCTACGCAGATTTCTGGAATCTACCCTTGCAGGAGGGCTGAAACTTCAGCGGAGCACCACACATGGACTGTATGTTGGATCGGACCGAAACTTTGGGGGTTTGTAGTCCAACCCTAGCCGACCAGCCTCAAGAGGGGTTTTTGGGTTTGTAAGCCCCACGCACGTGCGGACTGCCCTTAGCGCACCTGCGTCAGGCGTGGCCTGCTATCCACATGCGCGGGCGGTCTTCAGGTTCACTCTCTCCTCTTTTTGAATCCTCTTTTACCTAATTTCCCTAACCCTAACCCTAGATTGTCTTAAACTCTCAATTTCTTTGCCCCATTTCCAACCCTAGGGTTTCCCAAATTGAAACTTGTGAATCCCTTGGATTGGGAAAATTATTCTTGTGCATGTGTGGCTGAATCTACTGTCCTTTTGAGTATTGATTGGTCTATAATTTTAATTGCTCCAGCCCTAGCATGTGTAGGCCTGGACCCGCATAGATTCCCCTTGATTGAGTGCTTGACTTTATGTGGGATGTGGAATTTTGTGTAATTGTTTTGAACTAGTATGATCTAAAGCCTGGAATCACACATATCATGTTTAAAATTTCATGTCATATAGGAGAATGCATTGCATATTTAGGGTTTAGTCTATTCACGTTTAGTTTGCATTAACTCTCATCATAATCTTGTAGGATCATTTAGTCTCATTTAGACGCATATAGTAGTGTTAGAGGGTCTTTGAGTTGAGGAGTAGTTGTATGTAGGGGTGCACATGGTTCAGTTCAGTTCGGTTTTGGGTTGAAACCGAAACCGAACCGTTCTTTACGGTTCCAGGATTTTCGGAACCGGAACCGGAACCGGACCGTTAGCACCCTAGAACTGAACCGGAACCGAAAATGGTGCACTCTAAAATCGGACCGTTTGGTCGGTTCCGGTCCGGTTCCACGGTTCTACCAGTTCGATGTGCACCCCTAGTTGTATGCCTACACGTACTATTCGCGGTTTTGGTTTGCGCCCTACGCTAAACATGGAGCAATCGTAAGAATCAATGGACAACCTAACCCAACAGTTTGAGTCTTTGGGTAAGCACTTAGAACAACATATTAACCATCGTCTTGAACAAATTAATGTGCGCGTTACCCAATTAGAGACCTCCGCCTGGGCAAACCCCATCATTGAGGAAGATGCCCAATCTTAGGTAGGTGGTCAGGAGAATAGACCAGGGAATGGAGGTGGCCAAGGAATAGGTTATGGGCACGCACCCGTGCACCCACCCCATGAGGGACATCAAGACCACTATGACCCCGATGCGCAACTCCTCAAAGGAGTTATAGTAGATGCCCCCACGTTTGATGACCACTTAGACCCTAAAGTGTTTCTAGATTGGTTGGTGGATATGAACCACTATTTTGAGTGGTATGACATGTCGGATGCTTGTCGAGTCCGATTCGCCAAGATGAAGCTTGTGGTCCAAGTAAAGAGGTTTTGGGCTACTGTAGAGCGAAAGAAAGAAAGGGTGAGGCATCTCCCAATAGTCCATTGGGGAGAAATGAAAGAAACTCTTAAGGAAAAATACCTCCCTTTTTCTTACCACTTGAGGTTGGTTGAGGAATGACAGTCTCTTCGACAGTGTTCTATGAGTGTCGGTGAATACATTGAGAAATTCGAAGAGTACTTGACCCGTTGTGAAGTTGATGAGGACCCCGTAATCACCCTTGCTCGATTTAAGACGGGCCTCCATTCTGACATTAAGAGAAAATTGCTCGCCAAGGACATAGACACTCTTAAACAGATGTAGTAAGTAGTGTTGGAGGTCGAGCAATACCTCAAAGCATCTGTGGGAAGGCGGTTTGAGTCGTGATTCTGGCGCTAAGGCCAACCCTTCTGGGGATAAACTTGACACTGAATATCAGTATAAGCCTTCCAATAGCTCTCAGTCTAGGCCCAAGGATGATAAGGGTAAAGAAGTTGTTGGATCTGGCTCGCGCAGAAGCGATGCGACTAGGTGTTTTAGGTGTCAGGGGTTTGGTCACTTTGTCCACCAGTGTGGCACGAAAGAAAGCACCAAGATGTTCCTTATTGAGAGGCAAGTAGTAGTGCCCCCAGAAAGTAACGGTGAGGAAGAATATGAGCCAGCAGTAGCCCCTAGTGATGAGGAAGAGGGAGCGCAAGAGTCTGCGACCCTTGCGATTATGTGTTGCGCCTTTGCACAAGCAAAGAATACCGATGATTGACACCACAACACGATCTCCGATACTAACACAAAATGTGGTGATAAAACTGTAAGATGATCGTGGATAGCGATAGTTGTGCCAACGTGGCATCAACTAGCACTGTGAGCCGTTTGGGCTTGAAACTTGAAGCCCATCCTCAACCCTATAGAGTGTCTTGGGTTGATGAAACTTCCATTCCAGTCTCACACCGTTGTTTTGTTCCTATTCAGTTTGGATCATATAAAGACACGTTTTGGTGTGATGTTGTTCATATTCAGTTTGGGACATATAAACATAGGAAGCCTATTGATCTTTCCCCTGTGTCATTGTCCCATAGGCCATCAGAGTCTGCAGAGTCCTTTGCGCATCACATTCATTCATTGCATTAAGAAATTAGGCGAAAGATCACTACTAGTAATGAACATTACAAATTTTCTATAGACCAGCATAAACGTTTCAAAGAATTCAATGTAGGGGACTCTGTGATGGTCCGCATCAGGCCCAAGTGGTACCCTAAGGGAGCAATTCGTAAATTATATGCGCGTAGCGCTGGACCATTCAAAATTATAAAATGAAACGGTCTCAATGCGTATGTGGTAGATCTTTCACCTTCCATGAGAATTAGTTTCACATTCAATGTGGAAGATCTAGTTGCTTTTCAGGGGACCACTGATACATTGTCCGACCTTTCGCCCAACCATTTTGATTCCTCAGACCTGTCCTTTGATCCATGGCCTCTTCCCGACCCTTCTTCCCATCCTCTACTCCCATACATACCCAGAGAGGAGATAGAGAATATTCTGGAC
Source organism: Magnolia changhungtana (assembly GCA_030180095.1). Taxonomy (NCBI): domain Eukaryota; kingdom Viridiplantae; phylum Streptophyta; class Magnoliopsida; order Magnoliales; family Magnoliaceae; genus Magnolia; species Magnolia changhungtana. The sequence goes on along the minus strand of JASAUF010000644.1, from coordinate 7,559,795 downwards.
CATCAAATAGTATCAACGTCTGACGGTGGGTTTCAGAAGTACCTGGTTAAGTGAAAGTTATGCCCAACTTTAGACAGTACGTGGCTCACTGAGGAGTTTCAGAGACTTGATCCTGACATCTTGGAGCGATTCAGGAATTTTGTTTCGCCAGTGGCAAAATCTTTGCAGCTGAGGAGAGTTGATGGGGACATCACGCGCACACGCATGCCCCCTTACACACGTACGCAAGGAGGAAAAGAGCCCCACCATCGATCTGGATCAATGAAGACGTCCAAAGGGGACCCCCTAGCTAAGGGACTGTTTTGGTTCCTTGGAGTGGACCCGATCGTCATGTGAATCCCACCATGGGATCTCATGATCCTGGCCCACTATTCAAGATGATCTAGTACCTTGGTGCAAAGCCACACCCATCCCGATTCGCTCCCACCTTCTACCATCCATATTTCTCTTTTCCTACAATCATTCCACTTGCAAATCCATCGTTATTTTGGAGCCGTTCCTTCTCTACAACATATTTTTGGAATCTGGCCTTGCAGGAGGGCTGAAACTTCGGCGAACAACCATGCATGGATCGTACGTCGGATCAGACCGAAACCTGGGGGGTTTGTAGTCCAACTCTAGCCGACCAGCCCCAAGGAGGGGGTTTTTGGGTTCGTGGGCCCCACGCATGTGCGGACTGCCCTCAGCTCATGTGCGTCAGGCATGGCCTGCTGTCCAAACGCGCGAGTGGTCTTCAAGTTCACTCCCTCCTCTCTTTCACTCCTCTCTTATCTGATTTCCCCAACCCTAACCTAGATTGTCTTAAACTCCCAATTTCTTTGCCCTTTTTCCAACCCTAGGGTTTCCCGAATTGAAACTTGTGAATCCCTTGGATTGGGGAAATTATTCTTGTGCATGTGTGGTTGAATTTGCTCTCCTTTGAGTATTGTTTGGTCTATAATTTTAATTGATCCAACCCTAGCATGTGACATCTCCTTTGAGTATTGTTTGGTCTATAATTTTAATTGATCCAACCCTAGCATGTGACATATGTAGGCCTGGACCTGCATAGATTCCCCTTGATTGAGTGCTTGATTTATGTGGGATGTGGAATTTTGTGTGATTGTTTTGAACTAGTATGATCTAAAGCCTGGAATCACGCATATCATGTTTAAAATTTCATGTCCTGCATCATCTTGATACCTTAAACAAATGTAGTTGTGTGCGCGTCTGGGACTGAGTGGGCCCCAGGTCCAACATATGGGCCTTAGTCCACAGCTCTTTCCTCCCGTTTTATCTTTATTTTATGTTTTTATTATTTGCCACGTAGTTTTCTTCTGTATTTTCTTCATAGTAAGGGCATATATGTCATTATACCTTTTCCCCTCTTATTATAAATAAGAAAGGGTTGGGCAGCCCAACCTTATATGTGTTGTTTCTCTCTCATCCTTAGGTTCACAGTTCCTGTCCTTCTTTTGAAGATTTAAAGGACAACTAGATCTTCTCATGCAATGGCTTCATTGTGAACTTGCTTTTATCCTCCTTGAATGGATAATTGGTTTTCTTCTCGTCATGGATGCCTTTTTTTTTTTTTTTTTTTTTTTTTTTTTTAAAATGTTGTATCCATGGTCTTCCAAGAACCAGATGGCTCGGCCCAATTGGGTAGTATCTTTTTGGCCCTCGATCCTAAGTTGGAAGAGGCTGATTGTCTTAAGAATTTTAGGCCTATTAGTCTTTTGGGTAGTTGTTACAAAATTATTTCTAAGATGTTGAACCAAAGTTTGAGGATGGTGCTTCCTAAGGTTGTTTCTCCCTTTCAGAGTGCTTTCATCTCCGGGGGTACAAATCCTTAATAGTTCCTTTTCTAGCGTGCCACCAAGTCTGGAGTGTTCTCCGTTTGGTCCTACTTGCAGATGTCTCAATAGTTGTCACACCACCCTCATGTGGTCTTACATCATTCCAAAAGTTGTTGCCTTTGCCTGGCTCGCTGGGAGTAACAAAATCTAACCGTTAATAATCTTTGCAATCAATCTACGATCCTACCGAATGTGTGTCTTTTGTGCTTAAAAGCCAAGGAATCGGTAGACCGTTTGTTCATCCATTTCTTGTTTTCCAGAATTGTCTGGTCCGGTATTCTTCGATGGTTGGATGTTTCTTGGGTGATGCCTATCTCGATTGACTATCTCTTCCGCTCGTGGTGTACTAAGGGAGGAGGCCACTTGAGTAAATCTAGATGGAAGGTATCCCTGCCTGCTGTCCTATGGTCCTCTTGTTTTGGTTTTCGGTCTTGTCTTGTGGGTTTTTCTTGTTGTTTTTGTTTTTGTTTTTGTTTCGTCTTTTGGCCTAATAAAATTCATCATCTTGCAAAAAAAAAAAAGGGTCCATCCATACATCCTCGCTATATTTCTTTCCAAAATATAAACTTTTTTCTTCTTTTGTTTTTCCTCCTCCTCCTCCTCCTCCTCTCTCTCTCTCTCTCTCTCTCTCTCTCTCTCTCTCTCTCTCTCTCTCTCTCAGGATTATCAGGATTAAGTTGAAAGGTATTGTTGAGTTGGTAGTTCTTCACACATGGAAGATATCCCGGCTTTGTTCGTGGAGTTGGATGTTCTGTGCACACAGGAAGACATCCCAACTTCGATAATTTCATTATTGTGCCCTCGGAATCAAAATTTCCCTACCATTTCCTTTGCTGATATCTTTAGACCTCTTCCATGTACCATTCTCTTGTTCTAAAATATTTTGCCTTGTGATTTAGCAGGCACTCAACCTGTCATAGCCTCTTTTTTTTTTTTTTTTTTGGTCCAATCATCCACTGGAGCATCTTTTTCATGTCACATGGTTCTCTCCTGCCATTTTATGTCTATAGGAAGTCCACTTCTCATTGGCATGAACAATATGGTTTCACAGGGGGCTGAGGAATTCTCTAATGGCAATTGATGCGCTAACATACTGCCAATGGACAGCAGAGAACAGCCATCTGTAGAAGTTTTGGACATGATTTGGGCTAAATATGAGCTGTAAATCTAGGTAATTATGGGCTGGAATAGGATGCCTGGTAATGGGGAGGATTGACTACTTGGTTTGGGCCACTGGTTTGGACAACCATGGTGGGGATGGGGTCACTGGATTGGACACTGTAAATTTTCTGGGACGGGATTTATGGTGGTTGATTTGGCGTATTTGGCTCCCCCAAGTAGTTGGGATAAGGCTTAGATGATGATGATGACTTTGTATGTTTGGCTGGTGATGGACAGATTTTGGTCCTAAAAATCCCAGAGAGCCAGCCACCTGTCCTGCTCCATCCCAAATATTCTGCCAATGATTGAAGACACTTTTTAACATGCCTTTGAAACAAACAACTGTTGCATCTCCTCCAAATGCCCCACCAATGGCCATTGACTTTTTGGTCTGTCTTATATAGCGAGAGTTTGGTTCTGCAATTTGGATTTGCCTCCGTGAAACTGTGAAATTTTCCAATTTGAATATATTTTTTTTATTTGTTTGTCCGTGGCTTTAAATTATCCAATTACAGAATTTTAATCATAACTGGTTTTCAACACTCCTTTGCATTTATGGAAGTTCATTGATCTATGTAAGCCGCACTCCAATTACTGTAAAGCTTCACATACTGCATTCCAACAATCCAACTCCTCTTGTTTCTATTCAACTATGTTATATTTTTGTTTCTTATTCTTCTTACACCAACTCTTTTGTAGTTGTATTATAGAGTCCAATGTTATTTTCTTTAAAGTAACTAAAAAGATGTATGCATGCTTTGTAACAGGCAATGATGGTAGTTTGTGATTGGGAACTTGCTGAAGCTCGGAAAAGGGATGCACTTGATCGGGCTAGGGTACGTGGCGAGGAACCACCAGCTGAAGTACTTGCTGAAGAAAGGGGCTTGCATTCGAACATTGAAGCAGATGTCAAGAACCTGTTGCAAGGGAAAACATACACCCAGTTGGAGGCAATGCAGAGTCAGATTGAGTCTCAGATGCGTTCTGGTACAGCCAAGGTAGTTGAGTATTGGGAGGCTCTTCTGAAACGCCTTCATATATTCAAGGCAAAGGTATATGATGCTCCACTATTTCTTTTTATGTGTACTGGACTTGGAACTAAATACATGAAATAGAATTAGGTGGTCATCTGTTACTAGGCTATCTCCTTTTTTCAGAACTAAGTTTTAGCCTTTTCATCATTGAAGTTGCCTGAGTACATATACCAAATAATGGTTCCATAGAAAACTTTTTGTGCATTTCCGTATCATGTGGCTGAAGTTTTATACATACTAGTAAAGAATTCTCTAGTATCTTGGTTAGTCAAGAAATGGAATAGGTTTAGAATGAGTTCTTACTTGTCTTTCACTAGTTACCTCCTCTTCATTCATAATAGCTACTTCTATTGTAGCCCTGAAGTCACCATATGCTGAATATTTAGACTGTTTGCTGCTGATTTTTGCAATTGAACTTCTAGAACTATAACTGCTATTTTTGGAGGATCATACTTGCTGATTCTGACGATTTTGGACTCTATTTTTCTAGATGATTCTGTTTTAGCCTCCTTTTGGCCTTTTTGAGAATTTTGAGATCCGTTGTTAGATTTTGGATCTTGCATATGGATGGGACTTGCTGCAATTTCTTTGATTCCTCATCATCGCCCTATTTTCATCGTTCATGCTCCTGAGTGTTCCAAGTTGGTTAGGATTTACAGAAAGGCCAGAATCCCAAGAATGTGTCGTCCACATATGAAATGAATTGAATCTTTTCGGCTATAGTTGATAATAAAAAAAAATTCAAATGCATTCCATACTAATCCTTCATAAACAGAACCTCATACATATGAAAGATTATAATAGCTTGTAATTTTTTTTTTAGTGTTGGGTAGGAGTCCTGCCGTACCCTATTTTATCCATCGAAAAAATATATATATGATAGGAACCAGCAGAATGATTTCGTTTGTGGGCAATGAGATGGGTCCTGTCTTTCTATTTGTTGTACTTGAGTGTTTGTGATTGTTACCTCCATTTCATCCCTAATTGAGTGGGATATAGCTGAAATATTACCCATCAGGGAACTTTGGAGATGAATATTTCAGCGATTCTTGCTTTTTCTACTAGTAGTTTCTTAGCATCCATATTTTTACTGTTTTTTCTTTTCTTCTTGTAATCGTCATTCCCTTTAACATTAAGTTATACTTTGGTACCTTTGAGGGCCCATAATCCATTGTACTTGTTCTTAGAGTCTGGATGAAAGAATCCTGGTTTTAGTGTTTCCATGATTCTTATTTTGTATCAGTCTTAGTTGATTCATGGCTTTTGGACTGAAACATCAGCTAAGTTGCTTCTATTGCAGGCTTGTCTAAAGGAAATTCATACCAATCTGCTGCGTAAGCATTTACAGCGCTTAGAGCATCCTGTGGAATCTGAACAGCACTTAGACACAGATCATGATTCAAAACGTGAAGAGGAAGATACTATGGATGACGTGGAAGGTATTGTCTTTCTCAATCCTGGCTCCATTTATTTGGATTTGGTTATGGCTGCATGCTATTTGTGGTGTTTTAACTGAAATGCCTTACATTTCAGAAGCTCAGCCTTACTCCCCTGAACCCATAATGGCTGAACCAACAAATGAGATGGAGGAAGAACCGGGTTCATTTTCACCGGAGTTGATGCATGCTGAAGAGAATGAAGATGCAATAGACCCTGAAGATGATCGGGTTGAGCTGGTAATGTTATTTCATTGCTTGTCACTTTGTGTACTATTTTGCTTAGGCTACATACAAGTAAAATGTCATAGGAGTCAACTGTAACCTATGGAAAGGAAAATAGTAATAGTAATAGTAATAGTTACTTCTCATCTCTAGAGCCCGAATCCGCTCTCACTTCGTTTCCCAGTGTTTCCCACTTTGACTGGTGGAAAGACTGACCAATAGTTGGTTTGTTCTTCAGGGGGCATGACCTAATAAGGAACTGTAAAAGCAGAGGTTTGCTAGGCTCACAAATGTTTTAAGGGAGCCCATCTACACACTGCCACATATTCCAATGTGGCTGACATGCAGGTGGATCACACTGTTAGGATGCTCTTGCCCCAAGTAGGCAGCAGGTCTACCCATCACGTGGGCCACAACATTAGAAACAATGGACAACTTGGAAAACCTCGGCCAATTTTTTTAAGCAATACTTTTGTCTCATAAATAGTAGCCCACCTGATTAGCAGAACAGCCTTGTTTCTGAACAAGGTCATCTGCCCATTGGGAACCACCTGATAGACAGGTTTGATCTCACACTCTTGTCCTAAGTTGGCCCATGTGATGACGTGTACATAGGCTCCCTTATAGACATCTGATGGTGAAGTAGTCAGTAGGTAAAGCCTGATGGTTACATTTCCCATTATATCTGAAGGCGTGAAACTTAATTTTGTGGGTTTGAGTTTTTAGTTGCATGTCAACATTGACTCATGCAATGTCCAAGTGGACCCCACCTACTATGCTGCAGGACTGATCAATATTTTTATAAACCTGCATGGGGGATGTGTTACAGGGTGCACAATGTGATGTCGCTGTGAAAGGCCTGTTATTTCTCTGTCAGCTGATTTTGCTTTTGTTTTCCCCTATGAATTAATTGCACAACCTACGAATGCAGAAAATCATCATTAATGGGTGCAGCAAGTGCAAGCAGGCATCACCCTTGGGAACAAAAGTATCATGGGAAACATTGGAAAGTACTGCATGTATCATGTGATGTATCATAATATGAGGGAAAAACTGCAGAAACTTTAGGAAAATGGTGGAATTTTTCAGTGAAACTTAAGACGTTAAAGGAAACACGATTACCTACTAACAATGTTCCAAATATTGGTGATATCATCAGTATTGCCAAGTCAAACAATTCTAAAACTGCTGGCAGTATAAAAATTTCTAAATATCGGCTAATCCTTGGCGATATTATTATCAACAATATTTTGAAAAGAATTCCTTATAAAAGTTCCCTGGTATCGACAATACCATTGATAACATCCATGATGCTAGGGAAACATCCAAAAATAGGGAAAAAATGACAGAAATTTGAGAAAAAAATAAATTCAACTACCCCTTCACTGATGCAGGACAATTAACCACTTGCTCTAAAAGCTCGAACTGTTAGAGCATGGCGAATCAACCCCTTTATCTCATAGCCTAGGCCCTACATCTCACGGGTTAGGACCCCCCCTCGTGGGCCCTAAATCACATGGGTACTGCCTCACACGGGCCGTCCACCCCGAGCGTCCCTGCATCCCACAGGTAACCCCACTCGAGCCCGGTGTGAAAATGCCCTTGCATTAATTACCTCCGGTGAGGAGTCTCGAACACGAGACCTCCTGCTCTAATACCAATTTGATGCAGGACAATTAACCACTTGCTCTAAAAGCTCGAATTGTTAGAGCATGGCGAATCAATCCCTTTTATTTCATAGCCCAAGCCTCACATCTCATGGGTTAGGACCTTGGCCGAACCCCCCTCGTGGGCCCCAAATCACATGGGTACCCCCCCCCCCCCAGCGAGTGTGTCCCTGCACCCCACAGGCAACCCCACTCGAGCCCGGTGTGAAAATGCCCTTGCATTATTCACTCTTGCTTTTTATTGAATCAAAGTTTCGATTTGGGGGGAAATCTTGACCTGAAACAAAGACGAGCTTGAACTCATTAGGTGGCAAAAAATCCATAGAAACTTTTTTTTCTTTTTTCATTTTTCATTTTTTTTTTTGGGGGTAAATGTTAGCATGGACTGCGATGGAAATCCATCTCTATGCATGATTCTCATGGTTATTATTATTATTATTATTATTATTATTATAACATCGATGATTTTATTTCAAAGAGGCCAAAAGCTAAAGAATTACAAGAAAAGACAAAGAAAAGGAAAAGCTAGAAACTACAAATCTGCTGGCATGGATTTGTGGTGAAAAAAATAATATTTTAGTAAAATTTTTGGTGAAATTGGCGAAATCCTGATTATTATTATTTTTAAAATTTTTATATTGGGAAATATGTTTTTTTTGTTGTTAATTAATGTGTAATTTTATATATTAATGAGTGTTGTCCAATCTATTAATTAGCTACATATTTTATATATTTATTTTAAATTGATTTTTTCAACAACACATAGTTTGGCCCTTATAAAATGTAAACTGATTATGTATTGTTGTTTTTTGCAACATTTTGGTTCCTACATGTATAAACATGTGTCTTTTAGTACTGTTCAAGAAAAGAAAAGAAAGAAAAGAAAGAAAAGAAAGAAAGAAGACAATTTTCTTTTAGCATCACAGAAAGTTTTATTGAAAAAACAATTTTCTTTTAGCATCACAGAAAGTTTTATTGAAAAAATTCCACCTTTTTTTTTCCCAATGTTTCCCTCAGGCATCGATATTTTTCTGAGTATCGGTGATAATAGTAGCGATACAAATACATGTTTCTGTATCCTTGGTCATCAATACATGTAATGATACCGATACTCTGGACACTGCCTACTGAGGACTGGGGGGAAAAAACTGAAAGACTGTATAATAGTTTTCCATTGTCTAGGAGTCAACAATCCACTGTCTGAAAAAACTATGCTGGGAAATCCCTCTACAATCACAGTTTCTCCACCAAATGTGTTTTGATGAGAAAAACGCTAGTGGAGTTGTTAAAACAAAACTACAAAGAGAAACTCCCCCAAAAGAAGGGCTAAAAATACTTCTTTTTATTTTATGTTTATTTTTTCTGGTCTTCATTGATTTACATTGTTTTCAGTTGAATTTCACAAAAATGCATAAATGGCGATTTTTATTTATTTATTATTATTTTTACGACAGGGTGTCCCCGCCCCCTTTTAAGGCGGGACTAATCCCTGCAGATGCACGCAATCACCAATAAACCACTTGCATCAGCTAATCCCAGGGAGGGGAATTTTTGTCAAAAATATATCAACAAAAATTTCATGATATATTAGCGTGTATGAGAATTTTTGTATTCCTGGATGGTTTCATATTGCTGACATTTGATACTGGAAATATTGGTTGATACATTGAACACTGGTCTGGTCATGATGCCTCAATCAATTTTGGATAGTTTGTCCAATGCTGGGAAAACCACCAATCTTTTCGAGATGTGGTTATTTGGTCCCCATGGGCATAAATGTCAGATACTGTGGAATTTGAGCTTCTTACAGGTGGCCTGATCTATTTGTCTGGAAAGAAATTACAAAACTTCAGCAATAAAAGTGAGTTTGCGTGAAGCAATTCATAGATCAGTAGCAAAATTTTCCTCATCATATGGTTAAGGAGTTAGCAGGCTATGGGAATGTTGAATTTATGGTGTGGTTTAGTGGTTTTCGTTAGTAATCTATAAGTCTTTTGTCCTGTTGGGGATTGTTTTCTCACCAATTTCAGCTTTGCGTTTTCATGATCTCTCCTATCGATTTTTTTTAAAAAAAACTAGGAGTTTGAATCTGCATTAACTTTGTCATCATCATCATTGGAGCCTTATCCCAATTAATTGGGTTGGCTACATGAATTCACTTCCGCCATTCCACTCTATCAAGGGCCAGGCCTTTAGCCAGAGCATAGGTCAAAGTCTCGTGATGAAGGTTATGGCATGAGTTTGACTCCGGTCATCAACCTGACACAACCTCCTCCTTTATCCGGGCTGGGGGACCAACAATGAGAGCACAAAACTCCCATAGGCGCAATTTAGCAGACCAGAATTTCAAACCTACATTTAACTTATGGTATTGAAGCACAGCTCCATTGCTTGCCATGTTTTAACAGAACTGTGAAGCTCTTTGAATAAACTGAAGCTGACCGTCGATGCTCTGTGCTTTTTATTTGACAGGAAAGGAAACGTGTTGCTGTGTTAGAAGAACAGCAGAGACGGCTTCAAGAAGCAATGGCGGTGAAGTCAGCTCAGCCTGAAGATAACATGGAGATGAAAGTGATGAAAGCAATGGGAACCATGGAAGAAGGCGATGCAGTATTCGGCTCTGGAGCTGAAGTTAATCTGGAGTCACAGGTTTGCAAGAACCACCGCTATTTTTCATTTTCCTGAGGTTGACTATGTTTGGAAAATCCAAGTTCTCAAATCTTCAATTCCAGAGAATCAAGATTCAGCAGGCATCATGCCTCCCACATCAGATTGTTCTTGTTGTTTTACTAAGAGCACAACTATCGAACCAGTTTGAAATCCCCTACTACGGGCTTCTTGGTTTTGAGGCCCTCTCACTGCAAAACAACCAGATAAATTTGAGTTGGCATGGCAGGTGCATAGTTAGCAAAACTCTGTTTTAAACTCCTTATTTTTGGAAGAAAATAAAAACTCGTATAATTGATTAAATGTTTTAAACTCCTTATTTTTGGAAGAAAATAAAAACTCGTATAATTGATTAAATGTTTTAAACTCCATATATTTTGAAAGATAGGGAAAAAAAAAACATTTTTTAGGCAAACCGAATTAAACACATTTTATTTAAAAACTCAATTTTTAGGGAAAATTTAAAAAAATATAGATTGATGGTCGCCACCTGTTGATAAAATCGAGTAGAATGTGAAATTTTTTAGTAGGGATGGACTAATTTATTTGGGGATTACTTGAAAACGAAGGATTTGAGAGAGGCAAAGAACATTCTACCATCTATATACATCATTTCACATACAAGTAGAAATTCTAATTATTTAAACTAAAGTTCTCTATTTTAACCTTATATATATATATATATATATATATATATATATGTGTGTGTGTGTGTGTACACATCCACATATATAGCCATGTTTTCTTTTCACCCTTTGTTTTCGAGTCCAAACTGTATTAAATCTGAACTTCTCATGCTCCAAATTTTTTGCCTATCCATTTTTTACTGTATTTTTATCAATTGAAATTGAATTAAACAACCTTACCTGTGTCCTTTTTTCTTATATACTATGGGCGAGTGCAAGGCACGCCAACTCTTGATTTTATGAAAAATCAAGATTTTCAACTGCAATGGGTTGGCCTTAGGTTAGTAGTGCTGAAATGTTGATTTGCATTCAGGTATACTGGTGGCATGACAAGTACCGCCCAAGAAAGCCCAAGTATTTCAATCGCGTTCACACAGGATATGAATGGAACAAATACAACCAAACACATTACGATCACGACAATCCTCCACCAAAGATTGTGCAGGGATATAAATTCAATATATTCTACCCGGATCTCGTTGATAAGACGAAAGCTCCTGGTTATACCATAGAGAAAGATGGAAGCAGTGGCGAGACATGCCTGATAAGATTTCACGCCGGACCACCTTACGAGGACATTGTAAGTCATGCATCCTTTCTCTTTTTCCTGATCATATACGTAGACTTTCATGCATGCGATGTACTTAACTGCACTCTCTCATGTTGTATGCAGGCATTCCGTATTGTCAACAAGGAATGGGAGTATTCTCACAAGAAGGGTTTCAAGTGCACGTTTGAGCGTGGGATTTTGCATGTCTATTTCAACTTCAAACGCTACCGGTACCGTAGATGATGCTGGGCCCCAGTGAGGTCCGCATTCTATAATCTATCAGAGGCACTTTTCAGTAGGGGATTCTGGTATGTCATCTACATGAATGGATCACGTGCAGCAGTTTGTAATGCTTGATGGATGGGACGTATTTATTTCCCTACAGTAAGAGCTTTTGTAAAGAAGAAAAGAAAATCTTTATAAGTTTCAGCTATTTCAACTTTTCCATTCTGTAACGGTGTCTTCACAGCTACCCCATTTACGTTATATGACAATCATACTACCTCCCCTTCGGTAGATACAGACAGAAACATGTATCAAATGGATAAAAATACAGTGAGACTTCGAGTTCGTTTTGCCTGTGTGGGAGTAGCCATTATGTATAGATGACATCCAACCTGTGAGTCTCCAAGTTAGCTCTTTAAAAAAATAATAATAAAAAAATAAAAAAATGGACTCCCAAAAAATCATTGCAACCCAATAATCAGGTGGGCCGCAGCACAGAAGACAATGGACGACTACCCCCCCCAAAAAAAAAACATGGCCCACCTGATGGTTAATCAGCCAGATTTTTGTCCCATTTGCATGGCGGAGTGACCATGTTGATAGCCATGCCAAGAGGCCGCATTTCCGTACTCCTTGTATGGTGTTTTCCACAATGAATCATTGAAACAGGGAATGCAGGGTTTGTTTCCAGTCTCCCGTTTGGTTGTTTTTCATGGTCTGCGCCTTTGAACATTTGAACAGCTGTTTGGTTGGGCCAATTTTAAATAAATTGCATCAGTCAGCTGATCTAAAATGTTTTCACAGGTGGTTTGAGGCCGACTAAATGGGCACAAGCCAAAACATTTTTGGGGTCCAGTGGACGGATTATAATTGAATTTTACATTAGTTGGATCATATTAACCATCTGTTGAGCTTGGACTGTCACACATTAACTTGAAACCATCCATTGGATGATCATCAGCTTGATGGATAGGATCACCTGATCATCGTGGCTTTTTGGGGGCATTTACACTGGAACTAGTTATTTGTACGGTTTGGATCCGTATGAAAGGATGTGCGGTGGATGACGGGCTGCACCGGCCTCTTCCAGAACCTTGGTCAAGTGTTTGTGGAGTATTGTTGGTTGTGGATTGGCCAATGCACCAAACGTCTCTCCCAGATGGAAAATGGAAAATCAACCGCTTAGTAGCTGGGCCAACAAATAGATAATTAAGAAAGAAATCCACTTACTCTTCACTGGTGTTGACAGGTGAACGGACATCTCTAGCCTTTAGTGGTGGATGTCATGTAACTATCAGATAGGGCTGTTAATGGGCTGGGTTGGCCCGCCAGACTCGGCCAGGAATAGTAGGCTCGAGAAAGGGCTGGGCGTGAAATTTTGGCTCGTTTAGGATTTCAATGGCATTTATGTCATGGACAATAATGCACGAGCACTTAATGAACAGCCCACATCTGTCATGAAAATGTGTGGCCATGCTCGGGCTTGGGCTTTGCATAATCATCACAGACCAGCCGGGCCTATTTGTTCTGCCCCTTATAGGCCTGGTCCTGGGCCTGGGTCGTGCTTAGAGGCTTCTACTTAGCGTGTCTAAAAAAAACGAGTGCCAGTAATGCACGCCATGTCCATCTATCATGTGGACCGCACTATGGATTTGTGGCGGGTTCTAGGCCATCTATCATGCGAAAGCATTCATTAGAGTGAATATGGCAAAAAAACGTGGACGGCAGGATTCGAACCTGCGCGGGCACAGCCCACATGATTTCTAGTCATGCCCGATAACCACTCCGGCACGTCCACCTTCATGAAACATTTTCTTTTAGATACTAATTATTTGGTTTAGTGATATTTTCTTTTAGCTGCACTTCTGGGTTTTTCAGCCATGTGTCGTAGTATATTCCACATATGCAGTTTCTTACGTAATTCGTGAGTCATCATCCATATTTCAGTTTCGTGGGACCTATCCATGCAAGGGCCCCCAAGGCAATCGCAGCGTGCGTATCCATGCATTCATCATGGGAACCCCACTATGGATATGCCCTGACCCACAAATGGAGCCATTTTGGCAACCTTAGCTACTAAACTTTAATGCTTTATGTCGATGCGTGAATTTGGTCGTAGTATCCAGAGCTTCAGATATCTGCACAGATAAGGCGACAATGGAGACCCTAACTATAGCAGGGGACCATCCGATGCTTAAGTTGGAGCTTGGGAATTGAGTTTCAGTCGATTTGGGGATTTTCGACGTAACTTTTTCCATTGTTTATGGCTTTATTTATAGCCCTAGTACTAGTTACATAGATGGAAAATTTCCTCAATTGGGAGGTGCATATTGTAGCTGTTTTCCAAGATCCTTGGCAGAGATCTCGGAACGATTTTAGCGATAAGGTTGAGTAGTCGGGACCTGAGAACACCGGGGTAGGTGGCTGAAGTCGACCAACTAAGGCCGACCTTTACGTTCGAGGTTTGAAGCCATCTTGAGGATGATCTTCCAAGGTTTGCTGTCAGGCTATGGTTGAGGCCGCTTTCTATGCATAGGTGATACTCACTCGTACAGTAGTGTTGGAGCATAAAAAATCAATAAAAGGGAAAACAAAGAAGCATAGAAGATCAAACAGAAAGAAAAGAAAGAAAAAGGAAAATGAGAATCGATATACTTTGGTTGCACGCGTAGCAGAACATTGATAATAGTCCATTGCACGACGCGCAATAGAGATATCTTGATCACGCAACAGGGTGTTGATGGTGGTTCATTGCACCCCGCGCAATGAGTTCTAAGATCCACGCAATAGGGAAGTGTTGTGCAGAAATTGGGGTTCACGCGTGTGGTTGCCTATAAATACACATTTTCACTTCATTTAAAACATACGGAGACTCCAGAAGCCAACAGAAGACTAGAGAGTTCTCCAGATCTCGCAAGGTATTTGAAGATACCACACAATGATGGACGTGGAGTTCATCATATGGCACGCAACAAGGCTGTTACGCACGTAATAACTTCTTGTTCATGATTTGTGTCTTCATGATTCTTCCAAGAGTTTGGTCAATTCAAAATGAAAATAACTTATAAAGGATAAAAAAATCAACAAGGAGATATCGTTTCTGCAGAACAACTTCTGCATTCGGAAGATCATACCATGAATCGAAATGCTGCCAAAATTGACATTCGAACGGAACTTGATTATTGTATTTTTATAACTGCACGCTTTATTTTGGAATCAAAGGAAATATGATGATGTAAATGAATTTCAGAACTAATAGAATATTTCATAATGATTGTTCTCTCATTCTTCCTTTGTTATTATTAAATAAGATCTCCCACAAATAAAATACGTTCATTTCTTGTCAAAGCAAAATGACAACTCTGCTGGGAAATTTAATTTAATATTAACTTAGAAATCATCTGGAGAACTTTTATAATTGTTTAGCTTCACAGCGACGCCAAAATGGTGACTCCACTGGGGAACATCGTCCCCTTCATCTCCAAAATAAAGTATAGCTTTGTTCGGCTTTCACTGCTAACATATTGTTGTTCATAACAGGAACTACATTTTTTCTCCGATTGCAATGACTTCTCTTTCGAATGACACAGTCTTTTACTTTAAGGCTGATGGGTCTCCTGTCAACCATGTACAAACTCTACAAACACCTGGCAAACACAAGTGAATACAGCTAATGCTGAACTAACCAGTCAAGAAACAAGTTTACAAGCGATGGAAGGTAATAATGAAGAGGTTAAACGACCAAAGATAGCTCCTGAACAGATAGAAGACAAAGGGCAGCCGACAGTCGATGCATTATGGGAAGTGAATTTGGGAACATAAAAGGAACTCCAAAATACCTATATAAATGCTAGTCTATCAGAAAAAGAAGTTGATCAGTGCATTGAATCGTTAAAAAAAAACAAAGATGTGTTCGCATGGACATATGCAGATATGCCTGGTTTGGAACCAACAGTAACAATGCATCGGGTTAACATATCTAAGGATAAAAAACCAGTTAAACAGGCACAGAGACGATTTCATTCCGATTTAATGCCCCTAATAGAAGATGAAGTGAATAAACTAATTAAGGTTGGTTTTACAAAGGAAGTCAAGTATATTAAATGGATTTCTAATATCGTCCCTGTAAAAAAAGAAGAGTGAACATATTAGAGTATGCGTCGACTTCAGAGGCTCGAATGAAGCATGTCCGAAGGACGACTTCCTTCTGTAAATAACAAAGTTATTAATCGACAGTAAAACAAAGTACGCGGTTATATCCTTTATGGATGGATACACAGGTTATAATCAGATGTATGGCCCTCGAAGATAGAATCTACAACGTTTAGAACATCTATGGGAATATATTGTTATAAATTCATGCCTTTTGGACTCAAGAACATTGGTGCCACGTATCAAAGGGCGATGTAGAACATTTTTCAAGATATGATGCATAAGCACGTAGAATGCTATGTCGATGACCTGGTGGTCAGATCAGGCGATCATGAAGAACACCGAAAACACCTATCTTCAGTATTTCGTTGACTCATAAAGAAACAGTTAAAAATGAATCCGACCAAATGTGCATACGGTGTATCGTCTAGTAAGTTTCTTAAGTTTGTTGTGAGGCATCGAGGGATTGGGATTGATCTAAGAAAGATTAAAGCCATTCAGGAGATGCCACCCCCGAAAATGTTAAAAGAACTCAAAAGTTTACAAGAAATGCTGGCATATATTCGACGTTTCATCTCGAAGTTAGCAAGAAGGGGTCGACCATTTTTCTCATCTCATGAAAAGGGGGGCAGAATTTATATGGGATCAAGCATGTTAGGATGCGTTTGATTCTATCAAAGAACTATTGATACAACCTCCAATACTGACAGCACCTATGAAGGGCAAACATTTGATACTATATATCGCCGTAGGCGAGAACTCTTTAGGTACCTTATTGGCTCAATGCAATGAATAAGGAAAAGAAAGCACCCTCTATTATCTAAGCACAACCCTAATAGGAGCGAAATGTAACTATTCGCCCATTGAGAAAATATGTTTGGCTTTAGTGTTTGTCATGCAAAAATTACAACACTATTGCCTTTCCCATGAGATAACCTTGATCTCTCGAGCAGGTCCAATAAAATATTTGATGACAAGACCAGTGTTGTCCAGAAGACTAGCCAAATGAATACTACTTTCTAAATACACGATCATTTATGAACCATTGAAGGCAGTAAAAGGGCAAGCAATTGCCGATTTTCTAGCAACACATTCAATCTCAGATGACGAGGAAATTTTTGATGAGTTACCAGACGAGCAAGTAGTGATGGTCGAATATCTAACTCATGGCAGATGTATTTTAACGATGCCTTCTGAGCATTAGGAGCCGAAGCCGGAGTAATATTCATCAATCCTCAGGGCGATCTAATTCCATATTCCTTTACGTTGGGACAAACATGTACCAACAATGAAGCTGAGTACAATGCTCTCATCATAGGATTGGAAATAGCCCATGGGATGAACATATAAGTCCTATAAATCTATGGTGATTCTAAGTTGGTGATAAATCCATTAACAACAAATTTCGAAATAAGGAAGTCGGAATTAGTGCCCTACTGTCGACAAGCGTGGCAATTTCTGGAAGGTTTTCACAACGTCGAAATCAAGCATGTATCGCGAAATGAAAATACGAGAGCAGATGCGCTAGTTAGTTTAGCCGCAACCATTTCTTATCATGATAAAAGTCCCCTCCAGATCATGACTGAAGAACGGAGATTCTTACCATCAACAGAATTCTTAAAAGAAATAGCCGAAACACTACCAGTCTCCTGTGTAAAAGTTATTGTAAAAGATTAGCGTAAACCTTTCATCGATTACCTCAAATATGGGATCTTAGCGGAAGATCGGATTTTGAAGTTGCAAATTATACAAAGATCGAAAAGATTTATTATGCATAATGAAGTCTTATACAGAAGATCTTACAATGAAATGCTGCTACGTTGTCTGGATATAGAAGAAGCAAATCATGTATTACAGGAAGTACATTTGGGAGAGTGTGGAGCGCATCAAGCAAGTTAAAATTTATTACATCGCGTGCACCGTATGGGATACTATTGGCCTTTCATGTTTAAAGATGCAATAGCCTATGTAAAACGATGCCACGAATGTCAAATACATTGTAATATTATACACATACTCCGGAGGATCTACACCAGTCAATAACCTCATGGTTGTTCGCGGCTTGGGGATTGGATGTCATTAGTCCTATATATCGTCCATCATTTAGAGGGCATCAATATATTCTGGCGGTGACAGATTACTTCTCTAAATAGATGAAGGTAGTCACATTACGTAACATTAAAGAAAAGGACGTTATCAATTTTATTCGTCATGCGATCATTTATCGCCATGGAATTCCAGAGAAAATTATTACCGACAATGACACTCCTTTCAAAAATAGAAATATGGAGAAATTATGTCAAAAGTTTGATATTCACTATTCATTTTCGACGCCATATTATCCGTCGGCCGACGGATTGGTAAAATCCTTCAATAAGATGATAGTCAAAATTCTAAAGAAAATCGTCACAGGAAATAAACGAGATTGGAATGAGAAATTATAAGAGGCTTTATGAGCCTATCGAACGACTCACCGAACAGCAATGAAAGCTACACCTTATTCACTGGTGTACGGAGTCGAGGTCGTTATTCCAATCGAAACACAAGTCGCATCGCTCAGAATTGCGGTACATGAATCAATAATCGATGATGAAAATGTCAAAATAAGGCTTATGGAATTAGATACTCTGGATGAAAAGCAGTTAGCAGCATAACAATTACTAGAATTATATCAGGCACAAATATCCACTACCTATTACAAGAAAGTCAAATACCGCTCATTCAAGAAAGGCGACATAGCAATGATGTTAAGAAGGCCCACTATAGTTACTCACAGAACTGGGGGAAAATTCAATCCTAAATGGGATGGACCATATGTCATTACAGAAGTATATTCTAACGGAGCATATCGAGTAATAAATCAGAATTGACAGGGTATTGCAATACCCGTAAACGCTCGATTCATCAAGAAATATTATCTTTGAAGAAGAACAAAAGTTTTGATTGTCATGGATTATAGAGGAAATTTGTCCTAATCAAAAGGGGGCAGTACAAGTACAGCTTCACAACTGCAAAAAGTTCACCATAAAACATATGTACTCGCTGGAACGTCATTCTGAATGCAGAACATGTTTGCAGACATATTATCATTTCAAAAACTTTACAAAGGCTTCTTCGGTCAACAGTTAATGATAAAGCGATGATCGAAAAGATCTCTGATAATGACAATGACGATATAAACATTGATGGTTAGCAAGCGATCGACAAAATGCCAAAAGTATATTGGCCTCGTACATATATCGTTGATTATCACCACTATGAAATATTGTCGGTTATCGCCATTATCTTTCATAAACGTCATCATCAATCATTATTAATTACGAAAATATCATTATAAAGCATTAATGAGCATTACGATATTGTGATATTGCCTATCGCGAAGTAATATTACAGATTACCGCTGATCTTATCGTCTAACTTCGATAAGAAGAAATTATCATCGTCATTAAACTATTATTATCTCTGGTTACTGCCAAGGTGACATTATCATCGAACAATTAGACTGAACAATATTTTCGCCAAAGTTATTATCAGCTGAACTGGAATTATTATTTCGGTAAAAAGACATCACCGTTAAACTATCATTATCATCGACCATTGCTAAAACAATGTTTTCACCTCTCGTTGTCATAATTGACATTACTACCGCATCGATTACATCGCTGAATAACAATCATCGCCAACCACATCAGATAGACTATACTAGCAAGATGATGATTCATTATTTACGGCAGTGGTGAGTGAGCACCCATAGAGGCCAACCATGCACAAGCCCTATTATCAGCGATGGAGATATAACATTTACAGCAACGGTGAGAGCGGTGAGAGCGGTGAGCGCCCATAGAGGCCAACCATGAGTAAGCCCTATATTATCAGCAATGACATTATATCATTTACGGCAGCAGTGAGCACCCATAGATGCCAACCATGCACAAGACTTATCATATCAACAATTCGTCAAATATCATGCGGGGCAGCAGTGAAATACCAGTAGCCCTAAAAAGCCCACGAATATAATCACATGCTTAGATCCATGTAGGCAGCGGAGAGAGTTAGCGACTTATAGTCCATGAGGGCCAACCGCGCGTAAGACTAATGTTGTCTGTTTAGCTTCTGATAACGTCATGAGGGAAAGTGAAAGAAAATGCACTCTCGTGAATGGGTCAGACCTCACAGGCGAAGAATCGGGCTACAGTGTGTGCTATTTGGCTTGTCCATAAATAGGCCAACCGTGTGTAAGACCCCTTAGGTTCTTGGCTTGATTTCAGTAGTAACTCATGAGGAAATGTTGAACTCTAGACTAGCTACCCCCTCATTGATGGACTGACTGCCTTGGATCTGGTACCCAGACAGGTAGCCTTGTGAGCCCCTTGAACTCTAGAGAGTTACTGCAAGCCAACCATGTGCATAAAACTTACCGAGTTCACTACCCCGGTAGCTTCACTGGGCCCCTCTGATAGATTGCAATCTGTGAACTCCCCGGCTGCAGTGGTTCATTGAACTCTTAAGAGTTACAGAGACCATTCACATAAGTCCACCTACTCCACTACTTAAGAGCTTAAACTATGTGTGCTCCACTACTCAAGAGCTTAAATTGTCTGTGCTCCGCGACTTAAGAGCTTAAATTGTGTTTGTTCCACTACTCAAGAGCTTAAACTGTATGTGCTCCACTACTCAAGAGCTTAAACTGTGTGGGGTGCCTTATGAACTGACTAAACTCCAAAATAGTACCACCTATCAAAGATAAACGTCATTTAGAGAATAAAACATGCTCTTGATATATTATATTTGCCCATTGCTCATCATGATAAAATGAATCATTGAAATTCTAAATGAGCATGCGAGAAAACTCTAATGTATATGTCTAGTCATCATGCCAAGCTCTTGGATTATAAAAATATGCAAATATTAGCTACCATAAAAACATTCATGTTTAGAAATTGCTATAAAATGATACTGAAAGTATAAAACATTGATGTATAACAATTTATGAAATACTACATTCCTTCTTGAATGCCCAAAGTTAATGTGTATTGCTGTAATATCTGTTTAAATTGAATATGAGCTACAACAGTATTAAGCTCAGCATCAATCACAAGCCTAACATGATCAGGAGTGTTCACTAATTTTTTCTCCAAAAGGTTAATGGATGACTTATCCTCTCGAAGAGCCGACCTTTCAAAATTAATGATATCAACGTTCTACTTGATATTGTCTTTGATTTTATTCATCTTTAGCTCTTCCTCATGTTTTTTAGCCTTGAGAACAGCTATTTTCTCATTTATAGCCACAATAGTTTGCTTAGAAATCTTCAACTATTCTTGAAGAGAAGCATCCTCCTTATCGCAATCAGAAATGATGGATGAAGTCCTGAAGACTTTGTCTTTAAGAAGCGGTAATTCTTTCTGACAATTAAGGATGTCTGATGCAACGCCCATACTAAAGAAACGAATCAAAGTATCGCGAAAGGTCTCAATATAAATTCTAGCATGTTTCGCAGAATTATCCAAAACTGCTAAAGTATCTATAAGGAAAGACCATTGTTCTTTATTCTAAAATGTAGGAGCTATAATCAACGGAGCATCTTGCACTGCCACAAGTTTATGAGAAGGAATCTCCTTCAACAAAGATATATTTGACAATAAATCTATTACACTAGAACTTGCTACATCGCTTGATGAAGAGACAACTGCAAAGATATAGAAGAAAATGAGGATATGGAAAATTGGCATTATAGACATTTATGCATAAAAGAGGTGATATAAGATGAAGTATACCCGTTGCAAGAATAAAAGGTGTGGAGGTTAGCATGGACTAAGTTCTCGTCTCGACGAGCATAGAGACGGGAAGGACAGATGACCCTTTGTTACCATTCCCCTCAGAAGATTCCTTTCCAACTTGATCTTCAATTATAACTTGTTTATCTTTCTTCCGAAGAGAACAACGACCTTTTTCCGTTTCCCTCATTTTCGATGTTGTAGGAATAGTATCTTGAAGAATCCGCAACAGTGGAAGAGGTTGAAATTGCAACTGTATATAAGTATGAAGATCATCATCTTTCCCTGGTCGATTTGGTACTTCGGTTGCACGTGGGTCGTCTTTTGAACTCTCTAAAGGAGCGCCAAATGTTATCCATCCTTCAAGAGTGTCGGTAGGCTTTATTTTATAAACGGGATCCTCCAAAGAAATTTTCTCACAAATTTTACTAGAAATGGGGGCATGATCTGTTTCTTCAAAAAAACATATGCCTTGATCTGTCGTATAATTCTTCATGTAAGGTGGAAGGATCCATATGGCATAGTCAACCGGACGACAACTGTGCACCAAGAAATACTGATGAGCCCACCACCGCATCCGGCAATAGGAAGTGTGGACTGGATAGTTGCAGCCAGGAATCATGAAGCACGATCCCATGCATACAGTCAAAAGTTGTTTCCATATCAATGCCCAATTATAAGGCTCGATATCATAGCTCCTCATCATTCTTGTAACAATCTCATAGGTTTCCGGTACCGTTTGATCGAAGCCAAATTGGCGAGCGAATCTGCTTGGATAATACGATTCACGCTAGAATTTGCCACTTTCTCTTAGCGGAAGGGTATTGGATTTGATACAGATCAGGAATGTATGTTTGCTAGAAGAGATAGAATCATCATCGATAATCTCTACATCTTCAGGAAAGTTAGTGTGTGGAAACTGGAAGAAGTCGATAGAGTCATTATTCTCTATTTTCTTTGTGATCCAAGCATATGAATTTTCGATAATCTTCCTTCTTTGATAATATTGGAGAGGGAGTTGATGAGGATTCATGTAAGCTCTCTCTGAAACGGCAAAGGTCCAAGGAAAGTACACCTCTAACCAGCCTGTAAAGTAGTGCCAAGGAGTGTAGACTGAAGAAGGCCCGAAGATTGAGCTTTCATGGCGGACAGTGGCATCTCCAAAAGCATAATACAGTGAACAAAGAACAAGAGGTGCCATAAATATTTCCGACCTTCTGCTATCGCGCCTGCAACCACGAAGAGTGTCGGTCTAATGGTTTTCGCCCGTTTTGAACTCAGGAGTATTACCAAGCTTAGCTAATAAGCCAGGAAAGTAGCTAGTTCACAAGTGGCGCTATATTCAGCAATGTTCCCGATATTCTCAAGAAGAATTTTGAGATCTTGATGATCCTGGCCCTTAAAGATGTAAAGATAATGACAGTAGAGGTGCGATTATTAAACAAGTAATACAATATATATATATATATATATATATATATATATATATATATATATATATATATATATATATATATATAAAAGATGGAAATCTTGGCAAAGAAAGAAAAGGAAAGAAATGTATCGTAGGCCTCGAGAGAAATGGGCTATCCAGTTAAGGTGAGAAATCTCATCAATATGCTAGAAATTAACCATCTCTTTGAAGAGTTCGATGGCAGTCTCTGAAACTTCGGACCGATTATTCTCCATAAAAACACGAGTGAATTCTTTGTTTGAAGGCACATATTCATCGAAAATATTGCGTATAACAAGAAGGCTTGCTATGTAGTGGAGATCCCATAAAGTAATGCTAACCTTGCTTAAAGGAAGGTCAAACGAGTTAGTAATTGGGCATCAATGATTGAGAAAGCTTTTAAAGATGGTCATATCCCTGTAAAAATGTTCTGATGAAGTTAATATTGCATCGAAAAGATCAATCTGTTTCAGAACATCAACATGTTTCCAGACAATGGCTCTAGCCCATGCACTGTAATGATCTCGCAGCGATGAAGTGGTTCATTACACCCAGCGCAATGGGTTTTGAGATTCCCTGTTGTGCGGAAATTGGGGTTCACACATGTGGTTGCCTATAAATACCCATCTTTTCTCTTCATTTGCAACATACAAAGATTCCGGAAGCTAGCAGAAGACTAGAGAGTTCTCTAGATCTCGCAAGCTATTTGAAGATACCTGTCCTTGTTGCGCGTCAAAACCACACAATGGTGGACCTGCAGTTCATCATATAGCGTGCAACAAGCTTGTTACGCGCGCAATAACTTCTTGTTCGTGATTTATGTCTTCGTGATTCTTCCAAGAGTTTGATTAATTCAAAAGGAAAAGAACTTCTAAAGGATCAAAAAGATCGACAATGAGATATCGTTTCTGCACAACAACTTCTGCATTCGGAAGATCATATCATGAATCGAAATGCTGCCAAAATTGACATTCAAACGGAACTTGATTATTGTATTTTTGTAACTGCACGCTTTATTTTGGAATTAAGGAAAAAATGAGGATGTAAATGAATTTTAGAACTAATAAAATATTTCATGATGATTGTTCTCTCATTCTTTCTTTGTTATTATTGAATAAGATCTCCCTCAAATAAAATACCTTCATTTCTTGCCGAAACAAGTAGTTTGCTAGCAACTCAAACTTCTCTACTCATGATTGGACCACCAGGTCGCTCATAGAGGTCGTGTCCAACCATGAAACCCGAGATACATAGGAATGCTGTACTTTCTCTTATACGAGTCACTCTTGGTCAATCCATTTATATCCATAACAATAGCCCCCCTACTTCCAAGCTTGTTCCACAAGCTCGGGAAGTAAGTCGGTGGGGAGGATTGACACTCATGCAATGTCTTTCATCTAGGAGGTCAGATCGATTTGTCATCATTGTCAGAGAGAGCGAAAGGCGGCAAGCGCAGGATCGAAATAACATACTCGAAGAGGTGTGCGCTAGTACGACATCCCTTTGGCTTTCGGCCAATGGTGTGTGGGCATGTGGCCTTGCCTCGGAGATCAGGTCAGAATCGCGAATGGGCGGTCGCCCTGTGGAAAGTAACGTGAGTTGTAGCACCTCCTCGGTTGGGGCATTAAATGTGGGCAATTACTGCTTGCAGCCGAGGACCTCTATAAAAAGGGGGAAAACCCTAGTAACTCGGCCATTTGCTTTCGCTTTTGCTGCTACTCCTTCAGACTTCCCGAATTAGGTGATTTCCGATAAGTCAGAAATCTTGCACCGGTAAGCTCATCTCCCTTCTCCTTCCTTGCTTTTATTCCTTTTTCTTTTCATTTTGACCGATATGTCCGATATTTCAGATGAATGAGTTGAGCCCAGGGCTTTCCAAGGTGACTCTGAGCTAGAGAGCATAGATTCTCAGTTAGGAGCTCCCTATGATCCGCCGTATCCGATACCATTGGGTCGCGACCGAGCGACAACTCGATCTTCAGCTGAGTAGCCCGTGACGTTGGCCCCTCTGGGTCAAGGTTAAGAGGGACCAACCTAGTTTGGATTAGGTTGGAGTACCAAATACCAGACACCGTGGTATTCCGAGCTCCCGAGCCCGGCGAAGTCCCAAGTGATACTCACGAGGGCGAGGTGGCCATCTATCTGGTCACCTTGTAATGTGGCCTCCGCCTCCTCATCCATCGCATTGCACGAGAGGTCACTTCTCGTTTGAGGCTGGCTCCGGGTCAAATCATTCCTAATGCCTAGAGAGCTCTGCTATGGACCTACATTCTCTAGTTCAAGCACGAAAATGCCGAGCTGACGACCGAAGAATTCCTATACTTGTACCAATTGAAAGCCTGCCCTAAGCATCTGAGCTGGTACTATTTCTCGGCATTGGCGAACAAGGGCCAGGCCCATATCATTGACAATCCATCCTTTAATAAAAATTGGAAGGACAAATGGTTCTAGGCGTCCGAAAAGTGGGAGACCCCAGTTGCTCACTTAGTTGGGCTGCGGTCTCGGGTTCCCACCAAATTCACCAATCCAGGTTGGACATTGTCGAGCAACGGACTTGTAAATTCCTTTAGATTTTGTAATTATGCTCGCTCACCAGTGGTCATTTTGTAGGTTTTCCTCGTACTCAGCCTCTTCTCTCCGACCTTCAGCTATGTCAGGTGAACCGAGCAAAGGTGACAAACACTGCTTACAAGGCCTGGAGTAAACTGATCACACCCGACATCGTACATTAATCCAGACTTTCCCGACTCGCTCCATCAAGTAGATAATAGGTCTTAGATTCTTCTTGAAGGTTATGTTCGGATTGTGATTCTTTTGTATTAACCAAAAGTATCTTGTCGCATAGGAATGGTTGACCTTCCACACCCTATGAAAAGGGTGCACCCCCCTTCTGAAGCTGAGATGGCCCAAAAGAAGTCATCTGTGAAGAGGAGGGTTGTTGTACCTCCGGCGAAGCGGGCAGGGTCCTCCACATTTGTGGAGGCGAGGTCGAAGCCCATCGCTGAAGGGCTCACGACAGACCAGCCGGCCCCGGCCACTGCAGGTGAAGGAGCTCAGGGTGCTCCTGCTTCGGCGATTCATCCTCAACCGGTGGCTCTGGAGGTGGTAGATTTGGAGGAAACTCCCCCGACACCGGAGGCTCGCCTTGCTGAGGAGCCCCAACACCCAATAACCCAAGCTCTGGCTAGGGAGGGTGATACCTCAGGCCAACGAGCCTACGAGGCCGAGGGATTAGGCCCTCTTCCTCTTAGGTATTATATGAACAACCTTGCCGCATGGACGGCCAGGCATGTCCTAGAGGAGCGTATTATCGAGCTGGTCGATAATCATCCGGTGACTCTTCTAGGCGACGTCGCCGTGTACTGCTATAAGGTAAACTTCCTCCCCTTAGCTATGCTTATCCGTTTGTAAATTGTCAATGTTTTCTAACATGTCTTCTTTGTTTCAACTTGTTTCTGCTCTTTCGTCTGCCCGCCGATCAATAAGGCGAGTGGCTGAGGAGTGAGAGCAGGTGGAGGTGGCGCTCCAAGACAAGACTGCTGAGGTAGGAGCCTTTCAACAAGCTCTGGAGAGATCTGCGGAGGAGCAAGCTGCTCTAAAGATCAAGTTGAATGAAGCCCGACGGAAGGAGGGCTCATCATTAGTTGAGTTAGAGGGGGTGAAGTCACGCCTTTCTTCTTCTAAAAGGGAGCGAGCCGAAGCAGTGGCCAAGGCCAGAAGGCTGGAGGCCGAGCTGGCCGAAGTTAAGGATAGTTTGGCAGCCAAGTTGGCCAAGGCTGAGGCTACTTCGACCGCAAATTAGCCGAAGTCAAGGCGTCCATCCCATCAATCAAGGCCACGGCGGTGGAATATTATAAGGCCTCGAAGGAAAGAGCTGACGAGGTGGAAGTGTACTACAATTGCGACTACAAGAAATGTCTTGAAGACGTCGAGGGACTAGATCATCGTCGTAGTAGACTTATCATTAAGGATTTTCTTCCGTCCTTTTGGTCGGCTGCATAGGTTGAAAAGAAATTATCTTCCCCCAACCTCGTCATGTTGTAGGCGCTAGGGAGGAAAGTCCTCGTAGTCGGTCGTTCATGTTGTAGTAGGATTCGGGGAGAAGTCGTCCCCCCTCCTACATCGGGGAGATTTTCTCTGCTCAGAACTTGTGATCAGTCGCATAGTTCGGACAGTCGAGAAATTATTGAAAGAAATTCTCTTCCCCGAACTGGGGGAAGTTCTTTTATTGCTGCATGCATAAATGTAGACATAAAATGATAATATCCCGAGCATGACATACTCTCGGTCGAAGGGCTTCCCGAGTCCTCAATAGTAGTAGATTTTCAAGTGTTCGGCATTCCACATGTGAGGCAAGAGTTGTCCAGCTAAATCTTCAAGTTGGTAGACCCCTGGATGCTTCATGTCCGTTACTCGGTATGGTCCTTCCCAGCTCAGCCCCAAGGCCCCCAAGTCAGGCTCCTTTATGTTTTGGAAGGTTTTGCAGAGGACCAAGTCTCCCACCCAAATCCTTCATACTTTAACTCAGGAGTTGTAGTATCGGGCGACATGTTGCTGGCGGGCTGCGATTTTCATTTATGCTCGTCCTCTTTCCTCTTCGAGCAGGTCCAAACTTAGTGTCATCAGTTCGGCATTCTGGCTTTTGTTGTATGAGCCGATCCGTGTAGTGGGGAGTCCTACTTCAATCGAAACAATAACCTTTGCGCCGAAGGCTAGAGAAAATGGAGTCTCCCCTATTGCTGACCGAGTAGTAGTTCGATATGCCCAGAGAACATGTGATAGCTCCTCAGCCCACGCTCCTTTGGACTTCTCGAGCTTAGTTTTGAGGTGATTTTTGATGATCTTATTGATTGCATCTACCTGCCCATTAGCCTGCGGGTGTTGAGGTGATCATGAATAGGCATTTCGAATCCCAAATCTCTCACACTGACCTCGTAATCGCGCATTATCAAACCGTTTGCCATTGTCTGAGATGATAGCATGTGGGATTCCATACCTGCAAATGATATTTTTTTAGACAAAATGGGTGATCTTTTGCTCGGTGATTTTGGGTAATGGCTCAGCCTCAGCCCATTTGGTAAGGTAATCGATCGCAACAATGGCGAACTTGATCTGCCCATTGCCTACCGGTAGTGGGCCGATGATGTTGAATCCCCACTGAGCGAACGATCATGATCCGATCATGGGGATTAGCTGTTCGGATGGTTGTTGAGGTATCGTAATGAATTGTTGGCACTTGCGCATCTCCTGGTGTAATTCTTGGCGTCTTCTTGGATGGTTGGCCAGTAATATCCCTGTCGAATGACCTTGTGGGCGAGGGCTCGACCACCGAAGTCATTATCGCAGATCCCTTCATGGATTTCCTTTAGGATGTATTCAGCTTCCTCAAGTCGAAGGCACCTCAGGTATGGAAAGGAGAATCCTTTTTTGTAAAAGATATCTCCCACCATGGTATACCGGGCCGACCTGCTTCAAATTTTGCACGCTTTAATCTTGTCTTCGAGTAGCTTGCTCTCCCGAAGGTAATCAACGATCGGATCCATCCAGCTCGGAATGGGGATAACAGAAGCCCTTGCTCTGGCTCAAATTGATTGTACTAGGCTCAGGTAGGAACTCAATTGGGATTGATCTGGCGATATTGTCTTCGGCTGTCGAAGTTAGCTTTGTCAGGGCATCTGCTCGGGAGTTTTGGGTTCGGGAGACAAGGTTGAGTTCACATTTGCTGAATTGGCCGAGGAGTTCATTCGCCTTCTGGAGATAGGCGATCATCTTTTCCCCTTTGGCTTAATACCCATCAACCACTTGGTTGACGATGAGTTGGGAATCACTATAGACTTCCAGAGTTCGAGCTCCCATTGCCTTTGCTAATCTAAGCCCAACAAGAAGGGCCTCGTATTATCCCACATTGTTGGACGTCGAGAATCCAAATCTTAAGGCATATTGGGTAAGGTCTGGTCGGGTGCGACAAGAATAATCCATGCCCCGTTACCTTTAGAGTTGGAGGACCCGTCAACACAAAGTGTCCATAAGTGGGGATAGATTTTTTCCTTACACTCTTTGGGTTGTTTTGGGAGTTCGGTGTTGGTGAACTCAACAATGAAGTCAACCACTACTTGGCCTTTTACAGCAGTCCAGGGTTAATACTTGATATCGAACTCGCTGAGCTCGATCGCCCATTTTGTTTGCCTTCCTAAGACCTCAGGCTTCTGGAGCACCTGACGAAGAGGTTGATTGGTTGGGACCACGATGGTATGGGCCTGAAAGTAAGGGTGGAGGCAGCGTGCTGATACTATTAGGGTGAGCACGAACTTCTCAATGTTAGGATAACTAGTCTCGACTGGGACTAGTGCTTTGCTGACGTAGTAGTGGGAAGTTACTTGCCTCTGACTTCTCGTATCAGGGATGAGCTCACTGTTGCGGGTGAGACAGCCACGTAAAGCAGCAGTGGTTCCCCTTGCTTGGGCTTGGAGAGTAAAGGAGGCAATCCCAGGTACTGCTTAAGTTGTTGGAAGGCTTGCTTACAGTCATTTGTCCATGTTAGCTTTGCCTTACCAATAGCTATGAAAACAAACCTGTTGAGGGCAGCGACTCTACCTGTGAGGCACTAAATCTCCTTAGTAATTCTAGGCGAACTCATATCCAACAGAGCTTGTATCTTGTTGGGATTTGCCTCTATTCCCCTCTGGCTGACCAAAAAGCCGAGAAATTTTCCTTAGCTAATGCCGAAAGCACATTTGCTCGGGTTCAATTTCATCTGATATTTTCTTAACATGATAAACATTTCTTT
Organism: Magnolia changhungtana; assembly: GCA_030180095.1. Classification (NCBI taxonomy): domain Eukaryota; kingdom Viridiplantae; phylum Streptophyta; class Magnoliopsida; order Magnoliales; family Magnoliaceae; genus Magnolia; species Magnolia changhungtana. Next base: position 7,530,140 of record JASAUF010000644.1, on the reverse strand, counting down.
GATATTGGTTGAGTGGCTTATGGCTTTGATGCTTTTGACGAGCATATCGTCGATATAAACCTCCATAGAGCGTCCAATCTACCGAGCAAACATTTTGTTCATGACCCGCTAATATGTGGCTTCGACGTTCTTTAATCCAAAAGGCATGACCCTATAGAAGTAGAGACCCTTGTCGATGACAAAGGTCATCTTCTGCTTGTCGTGCGAAAGATACAGTGCACTTTACGGTTAGACATTATCATGGTTACCACCAGGGCATCATCGTGTGGTTGGTGAACTCCATGGGCATCCTCTTCGGCGAATGTTCCAAGCTCCCAGGGTGTATGCACCTGGCATGAGCTTTGCGAACTCTGTTTGAATCTCTTCCTCTCACAGACCCACCAAATATAGTACGGATTTCTCTTGTAGCTTCATCGTCATTCATGTGACCTTGTTGTTCAGTCCTTTGTCTGACAGTTCCTCCCTCCTCTTATAGACATACTCCCGCAAATGTTCATTGTGGATGAGGGCTTCAATCTCTTCCTTGAGGTCGAAGCAATCACTAGTAGCGTAGTCATGGTCACGATGGAAGTGACAATACTTCATCTTGTCTCATTTGTCAACATCAATCTTCATCCTGTTCGACCACTCCAAGATCCTCTTGTCGCGAACTTCCATGAGGACCTGCTCGGGGATAGTGTTTAAAGGAGTGTAGGAATGGAATCTATTTTCAGGCTATTGGTTCGGATGCTGACCCTTGCTTGAGTCATTGTCCCTTCTCCTTTTGTTGCTGACAGTTTGTGGTTGCATCTCCTCTTTGTGTTTCTTGTCCTTGGCCGAACTCCCAGCACTTCAGGTGGCCTTTTGCAAGTTGAAAAGCTCCTCGGCGTTGGAGTATTTATGGGCTCGGATAAGGAGATCAACTAAGGTTGTTGGAGGGTTATTACCGATCGAGAAGAGGAATCTTCCTTCCTTGAGACTAGCTATCATGGTGGACAGAGCTATCTAATCTGAATAGCCTTCCACTTGCATTGCTTCCTGGTTGAAACGCGCGATATAGTCTTTCAGCAGTTCATCCTCCTTTTGGGTGATAGTGAGGAGGTGAGTCGTTGGCTTCTACCTATCCTTCCTCCAATAAACTGCGTAATGAAGGTCTTACTGAGCTGCGTGAACGAGCTGATGGACTTTAGCTTTAACTGTCGATACCATTTCCGTGTTGCTTCTGACAGAGTCAAGGAGAAGGGTCGATACATAATTGAGCGCGATGCCCCATGGAGCTCCATCCATGCCCTGAATGATTTCAAATGCTCGGCCGGGTCGCTGGATCCGGAGTAGGGCTCGATCTGCAGCATTCAAAATCTGGACAGGAGTTGGTGATGTCGTCAGTAAACTGCGGCTCGGTTTCCTCCAGCATCACGTCAACAGAGGTCGGTATTTGAGCACGGTAGGCTTGACAAATATCACTGATATGACCTCATAGCTCCTTGAGTTCTGCCTCCAAGAGGACCTCATTTTCCCCTAATGCCTCAAGGGCTTTGTCACACCTTATGTTCTCCAATGTATGGTGCAGATTGGATTCAACGAACGTGGTGATTCTTACAGTTTGAGCAGGCGCTTGGCTATGTTGCCCTGGTTGCAGCCTGACTCCCTATGGGTTCGGAGGGCCTTGTGGAGGTCTAGATTGTTCAGTGGCGGCACCACCTTCTCCCTCCTAGCCAAGGTGTGGGTTCTGCCTTTCCAAATTTTGCATCAGTTAGTTCATGTTGTTGTTTAAAGCCCTGACCTGGTTTTCCAGGGAGATGAGCTGGCTTCCCTGGTTACGAGATCGTGGTGCAGGTGCCGCTGGGGTAGAATCAGCTTGATGTCGCGAGGGTAGACTCTGAGGGTCCATGGAGTGCTCATCCGAGACTGCAACGGGTGCAGCAATGGCGGGTAGAGTTTTCTTTTTAACCTTTACCATTGTGGAGTTACTGGAAACAGCGAATACAATGGGAATAGCTTTGTTGTTGTTCCCACAGATGGCACCAACTGTTGATACATGAATCCAACTGTTGATGCATGAATCGCCAACTGTTGATGCGTGAATCTAGTCGTCCTATCCAGAGCTTCAGATACTTGCAAAGATAAGATGACAGTGGAGACCCTGACTATAGTAGGGGACCCTCTGATGCCTAAGTTAGAGCTCAGGGATTGAGTTTTAGTCGAATTGGGGTTTTTGGACATAACTTTCTCCATTGTTTTTGGCTCTACTTATAGCCATGGTACTAGTCACGTAAATGAAAATTTCCCTAAGTTAGCAGGTGCATATTGTATCTGTTTTCTGAGATCCTCACAAAGATCTCGGAACAGTTTTAGTGATAAGGTTAAGTAGTTGAGACCTGAGAACACTGGGGTAGGTGGCCGAAGTCAGACCAGCTGAAGCCGACCTTTAGGTACGAGGTCTGAAGCCATCTTGAGGACGATCTTCCAAAGTTGGATGTCGGGCTATGGTTAAGGCCGCTTTTGATGCATAGGTCATACTGACTCGTGCAGTAGTTCATTGGCAGCTTGGACTTCTCTGCTCACGGTTGGACAGCCGGGCCACTCATAGAGGTCACGTCCAATCCCGAGCCACTTCCTCGAGAACGCTGCACTTTCTCTTATATGGGTCACTCTTGGTCA